>JAULKQ010056152.1:0-23928 GCA_032356285.1 Smithsoniella earleae | reverse complement strand
TCCACAACAAGCGCGGCGATGGCGATGTCCGCCGCCGGACATTCCTGGATATCGAGCACACGAATCTCAATGGCGCCTCGATCAAAGCGCGCCATGGCGCCGCGGGCATTGGCGAACTCGTGTCGCAGCACCCCCTCGGGATCCAGCGGAGCAAGCTCGTGATAGAGAGCGCCAAGGATGTCCCGTTCGTATGCTTCGCGCGTCCAGGTTGGCTCGGGAACAACCAGTCCCGCCATCATCGGCACGCGCATCGAGTTCGTGCGATACACCTCCATGCGATAATCCGCATATGGCGTACGCCTTCCATCGGCGATGGGCGTGCTCGCCGTCAGCGCCGGCAGGATGGGAGTCAACAGCCGCAGCGCCGCGTGAAGGCGGCCGAACTCCTCATCATTGGCGAACGGAAGGTTGATGTGCGTGCTCTGCAGATTGCCCCAGCCATGGCCGCGGCAACCGAAAATGCGATCGTACGTTCGATAGATCTCATTGTTCTCATGAGGCCACAGGCGCGTCTCCGAATGAGGATCCATCCACGGATGCATGCCCGTCGGAAGCAGCATGCAGCCCATTTCATTCAGAATCCCATCGATTCTCCCCACATGATCCTGAAACTGTTCGGCGAGATCATCAAGCTTTGGCGCCGGGCGCTGCGTCTTGAGCTCCACAACGTGCAATGCCAGCTCATTGGACCAGGAAATGGTTCCATCCGAACCATCCGGCTCTACATCAGAGCCCGCCTCGCCGGACGCCGCCTTGAAGAGCGCATCGCACATCGGCCGCACATCCAGAGAATCTCTGTCGACGATCATGTACTCGAGCTCAATGCCGAACGCATCGAACAGCCCGAGCGGCTGGCTGGCGCCTGATTCATCCGGCGACGTCATCATCGAGACTCCAGCGCCCAGAAGAAGTGACGCATGATGCGGCTGTACAGTTCATCGCCAAGCGCGGCGTCTTCAACGCCCGCATCGACGTTGGGATTGTCGTTCACCTCGATCACGACCGGCTTGCCGCGAACGATCTTCAGATCCACTCCGTACAGCCCGTCACCCATGAGAGACGCCGCGCGCGTGGCGAGCTTGACGACATCTGTCGGAGCATCCTCGATGAGAAGTGTCTCGGAATCCCCCTCGTGGACGCCTTCTGCATCACGCTTCACGATCTGCCAGTGCTCGGGCGCCATGCCGTAGCGACAGGCGAATATCGCCTCTCCCGCGAGTACACCGATCCGCCAGTCAAAGTCCGTTGGAACATATTCTTGCGCGACAAGCAGATCCGTCTTCTCGAACTGATCTTCCAGAAGGCTCTCAAGATCGACGCCGGGATCGATGCGCGAGACTCCCGCAGAAAACGAGCTGTCCGGCTGTTTGAGCACGCATGGCAAACCCAGCGAGCGAATCCCACCCCTCGCATTCTCCTTCGAAAGGATGAGCGTTCGCGGCGTCGCGACGCGATGACGAGCCAGCGTCTCTGCAAGAAAAACCTTGTTCGTACAACGCATAATCGAACGCGGATCATCGATGACAAACATGCCCTCTGCCTGTGCGCGTCGGGCGAAACGATATGTGTGATGATTGACGGCCGTCGTCTCGCGGATAAACAGCGCGTCATACTCCGCGATGCGGCCGTACGCATCTTTCTCGATCAGATCACAACCAATACCCACAAGCTCGCCCGCAGCGATGAACTTGCGAATCGCCTCGGCGTTGGAAGGGGGCATCGAATCGCTCGGATCGACGAGTATCGCAAGGTCGAACTTCGTGGCCGGCGCTGCCTTCTGCTGGCGCGGCGCCCTCTTGAGATACCGCTCGGCCTGCTCCACGATGAACGGTCGATGCGATTCCGGCGTCTCGCCGAGTCCAATGACGCGCACGCCCTGGAGAGCCCATCGGCCATTCCTGACGAATCGAGCGCGAAGCATCGGCGCCGGGAATGCATTGAAGAGCGCCAGCGCAAGGCGATCATGCCCTGCCGCAAGATTGTGCCCGAAGTACACGCTGAGTTCGAACTCATCCGATTTAATGCGCTTCAGATTGGACTGAATCAGATCATCCAGATCCTGGGACACGAGTTTGATCACCGGCGCCAGCCGCAGATCCTGAATCGCCGAAACGGATGGAAGCGGCCGATGGCCACGCGCCTCAGCGAGGAGCGACACGTAGTATCCGGCCGCCTGGTACTTGAAGGAGCGACACAGATTGAACACCTTGCGACCGGATCCCTGCGCGTACTCGGGCTCCGAGAGATAGGCGTACGACGACACAACATCAGCGCCGGGAATCTCCAGAGGCCATCGCTTCGGCGAATCAACAACGAGGAGCGGCTTCATACCGATTCGCGCTCCGGCGCCGGCTCGATCACGAGCAGGTTGGCGTCATACGTCAGCACGCCGAGCATAATTGCGGGCACGAGGCGCGACATCGGCACAGCGTAGCGCTGGCTCTCAAAGCCCGGGTTGTCCGCAAGCGGATCGGCGATCGTGACGCGCCGGCCATTTGATTCGTAGCCGTGAAGAATGACAAAGTGGCCGGCGGGCTCACCGCGTATGTCGTCGTAGTCATCATTGGGGCCAAACTCTCGCGCACATCGATACAAGTACGTCGCACTGAGCCCGGTCAGCACCGGCTTCCCTGCGCGGATGAAACCGGCGATGAGGCAACTGGTCAGATCTCGAAACCGGATCGCGCCGCCGAACCTGAGGAACTCGAGGTACGACTCCGTTGCGACTTGAAAGCGCGGATCATCGATGCGCTTCTGCTTCGCCTGCGACGCCAGTCGCTCGCTCAGGCGCCCCGGATCCGCATCTCCGAAAGCGCCGGTCGTTTCATTCTGAAACCACGTCGGATCAAACACTTGAAGATTAAATGTGTCCAGCGTGGCGCGATAGCCTCTCCGAAGCGCATCGATCCCGAGCATGACCGCGAGAGTTCCTCGGCCAGCGCCGCTGGCATCCAGCGAACGGACAGAGTCAATGACACAGTCAAGCTCCACCTCATCATGCCAGTATCGATAGACGGCATGCAGGCATGTCGGCCCGCATGTTTCATCATTCGGCTGCGGCAGGATCTTCAGCGGAAGGAGATGGCTCGGACCGGATTCCCGACGAGCGGCGTCCTTGTCGTGTTGAGGCCCTGAAGATGACGCACGGGTGTGACCCACACTCGAAACCTCGGCGTGCAGCTGCCGGATCAGGCCGACATGCCGACGGGCGAATACTATGCCCAAGTCAGGTGCGGCGGCGGCGTTCGCCTCCCAACTTGAAAAAGCTCGCCCGCCCGCTTCACTCCAGAAGCCCGGCAGGCGCTATGGGAAGGTGTCCTGACGTGACAGCCGAGACGAACGAGTCGGCAGTGCGCATCGCCGGACAAGCGCTGGTCTTCTTTGCTTTCGATATCGGGTTTCAGGTGGATCTGGATGCGGCCGAGCCCCTTGTGCGCGAAGCCACGAGGCAGCGCGTCGTACGGGTTCGCCGTCCTGCCCCGGTCTGGTTCGACTACAGCCCCCCACCGCTGCGGCTGCGCGTCGACGGCGCCTCGATCGACGTTGGCGGCCGCCCGACCGAGACGTCGGCTGAGATGCTGATCTACGACTTCGGCGCCGCCCTCCTCACCTACCGGCTGCCACTGCCCGAAACGCTGGAGGGCGTCCGGGCGCTGAGCTGCGATCTGTATGACCATGCGGCGCTGGAGCGCGACGCCCGGCAACGCGCCCAGCAGGCGCTCGACACCATTCGGCCGGCGGTCGAGCGAGCGCGCCTCGCTGAGGCATCTGAAGACTACGTCGTCTTCGCGATCACATCGTGGAACGATGGCCAGCAACCCGCCGACATCCTCGATCGGCATCGACACATGCTGGCCGGCGCGATCGAAGCCGATTGCGTGGAACTCTCCGCCGAGCAGGCGCGCCGTTCGACCGATGGCGTGCTGTCCTACTCAACATCAGATCTGTCGATCATCGACTGGAACTCGGCGATTCTGTTTGATTCAGAGCCTGAAGATCTGATCTCTGTGCTTCAGCACGCCAACATCGAGTTGCTCGAACTGCGCGTGCTCGATCAGGAGCTTGATGAGATTCTCGACACCGCCGATGAAACACTCGCAGCGCTGACACGAAGTCGCTTCTGGCCCGCCTTCGCATCGGCCGGCATGTTGCGCCGATTCGCATCCGTACAGACCGACGCCGCGGTGATGTTTGAGGGTGTGAACAACGCAATCAAACTGCTCGGCAATCAGTATCTCGCTCGCGTTTATCGACTCAGCGCCGCACGGCTGGATCTTCCGGCGTGGAACGCAAGTGTGCAGCGCAAACTCGAAGCGACTGAAAGCCTCTATTCCAAGATGTCGGATTCGACATCAACGAAACGCCTGGAAGTCCTCGAGTGGGTCATCATCATTCTGATCGCCGTGTCCATCGCACTGCCTTTTACGCCCTGGTATCACTAGGAACGCGCGTTCAAGAAAATCTGGAGACACCGAACAAGCGCGCCTACAATGTCTCACTGGGCCGCCTCTCGCACTGAGTGATCGCCGGCCCCCGATCGAGCTGCCCAGATGCGCCGATCACGACCTGAGAACGAGACTTCAACACCGTGTCTCATGACTTCAGGAAGGACGCACACTATGAAGACAACGAAGACAACAAGTGCTTTTCTCGCGATGGCCGGGGCTTCACTGATGACGCTCTCGGCGTGCGGCGATGAATCGAGCACATCAACTGATGACGCAGCGCCGGTCAGCGCCAGTGATGTGGCTGCCCAGACCTCGGATGCCGCGGACACGGCAAAGCAGTTTGCCTCTTCGCAGATGACCGAGTTCAAGCAGACCATGCGCGATCAGCTCGATGCCATGGATGAAACCATCGATGAGTTTGCCGCCAAAGTCAGCGAGATGTCCGGAACCATGAAGACGCAGGCCGAAGCTGCACTTGATGATCTTCGCGAGAAGCGCGACGCCTTCGCGAAGCAACTCGATGACGCCCAGGCCGACTCGGCCGAGGCATGGCAGGATGTGAAGTCCGGTCTGAGTGACGCATGGAACGATCTGAAGTCGGCCGCGAGTTCAGCCGCCGATCGATTCGGCGATGGCGCCGATCCGACAGGCGCCTCCGGCTGATCAGACGGGTTTCCACTGAGTTCACAATGCATCTCTCAATGCAGAAAGGAAGTGCGCGATGAGTGCGCAGACAGAGGAACTGAAAGATCGTGTGATGGCCAAACGCCGTCGCATGGAGGCGAAGATTCTTGATCTCAAGGCGGACGCCTCCGAAGCGTCACGCAAGCGCGCCGAAGCCATGCAGCGCGAACTCAGCGACATCGTCGACAATGTGAGTGATGGATTCGAAAATCTCTCTGAAGAGGCGACCGAGAAGCTCAATCAGTGGCTCAAAGCGTAGACGGTCGCGTAGAGCCCGGTGAACTCGGGAGGGCAGCGCTCGCCGTGGCGTTGGCACTCGAATCACGTCTTCATATAGACTGGCCGAGTGAATACCCCGCCTGAGTCGATCGGCACATACACCATCTCGCGCGAGCTTGGGCGCGGCGGGATGGGCATCGTTTATCTCGGCCGCGACACCCGCCTGGATCGCGACATCGCCATCAAGGCGATACCTGAGCAGTTGGCTCTGGATCCGGATCGACTCGCCCGATTTGAACGCGAAGCCAGGACGCTCGCGCAGCTCAATCATCCCAACATCGCCGGGATCTACGGCGTCGAGGAGCACGACGGCGCTCGGTATCTCGTGCTTGAGTACGTCGAGGGCGAGACACTGGCGGAGCGCCTCGATCGTGGGCCGCTTCCCATCGATGAGGCAATCGAGATCGCCACGCAGATTGCGGCGGGGCTCGAGGAAGCGCACGAAGCAGGCATCGTCCATCGAGATCTCAAGCCGGGAAATGTGATCGTAACCCCCGAAGGCCGCGCCAAGGTCCTGGACTTCGGCCTTGCGCGCATGGATGAGGCCACATCATCAACCGGCGCAGTCAGCGAAAACCCGACAATCACATCACCCGCCATGCATTCGCCAACCGTTCCCGGCGTCATTCTGGGCACAGCGGCATACATGTCGCCGGAGCAGGCGCGCGGCCGGCGCGTGGATCGACGGACGGATGTCTGGTCATTCGGCGTGATTCTGTATGAGATGCTCGCCGGCGCCAGTCCGTTTGTCGGCGAAACGGTGTCCGATTCGATCGGCGCCGTGCTTCACAAGAATATAGACCTGACACTGCTGCCCGACGGCACTCCATCAGGCGTGCGCCGAGCGCTTCAGCGATGTGTCGAGCGCGACAAGTCCCTTCGATTTCGAGATATCGGCGATGTGCGCGTCGAACTGCTGCGCGCCTCTGGTGAATCAGTCGATGTCGGACGCGCGCCAGCGCCTGGTGGAACACGCTCCATATGGTTGATTGCGATCGTCCTGGCGATCATCTCGAGCGTCAGCGTCTGGTTCATCGCTCAAGCGATTCGTCCAGAGCCTGTGGCGGCCGTGCGCAAGTTCGATGTCGTGACCGCGGCCAGCGGGAACTCACTCGTCGACGCCGGGCCGAAGATCTCCCCGGACGGCAGCATGATTGCGTATACAGAGGACGATCAAATCCTGGTGCGCAATCTGGGATCATTCGAATCACGTATGCTTCTCGAACCCTCAAGTGTGGAGAACATCTTCTGGTCGCCGGACAGCGCATGGATCGGGTTTTACGACCATCATGCTATTTATAAGGTCGCGCTCGCGGGCGGAGCTTCAATTCGACTCACCGCCGAACCGTTGGATCTGTCCGTAGTGGCAGGCGGTGGATGGACGAATGATGATCGGATCTTCTTTTCAGACGATGAAAAGGGAATCATGGTGGTCTCAGCGCTCGGTGGAGACGCCAGAGTGGTCCTGCCAATCGATGAAAGCACGACGATCGACTACCACGATGTTTCGGTTATCCCGAATACAGGCGCGGCGTTGTTCTATGAACATCGCCGCGACTTGTCATTCGTGCTCATCGCTCTCGAAGGCGAACGGAAGGTAGAAGTCATGCCGCCGGACGAGTCATTCCCCACAACTCCGGTGTACTCACCGACCGGCCACCTGCTCTTTTCGAGAGGACCGACCGCGCGGTCGATCTGGGCGGTCAAGTTCGACGCCGAGAATCTCAAGTGCGCAGGCGAGCCTTTCCTGGTCGCGACAAACGCGACGCATGCTTCGGCGTCATCAGACGGGTCCATGGCGATGTTGCGCGGCGGCTTTACGCCATCCGGCGGCCTGACATGGGTAACACGCGAAGGCGACACTATGCCAATCGAAGGCGAGTTCGACAGCGTGTTCGGCCCCTTGCTGAGCCCTGACGGCAAACAGCTCGCGTATTCACGAGGCGAGCCCTCACGGATGGATGTCTGGGTGAGAGACCTGGAGCGTGGCGTAGACAGTCGCATCACATTTCTTGAGGGCATGGTGGCGCCGCGCGCCTGGTCGGAGGATGGCACGGAAATCGTCATCAACCAATACCTGCCTGAGAGCGGCGTGATGGTTCGCTCCTACTTCCAGGCGACGGATGGCACAGGTGAGACGCGACCATCCATTGACACGATGGTGCTGGCGATCGACAAGTCGTGGCAGATGGCCGTTGTCACGGATGGTGGCTTGGGCGCCGATTCGGATCTGTTCACCATCAACCTGGAAAACGCGTCAGAACGCTCGAAGATCGTCTCAGCGCGGTTTGATATCAGGAGCGTCTCGCTCAATCCTCAGGGCGACTTGATGCTATTTGTCTCTTCCAGATCCGGCGAGTCACAAGTTTTCTGCACGCGCTTTCCGAGTGGCGAGGGTCGGTGGCAAGTCTCAACCAATGGCGGCCGGCGACCGAGCTGGGCAGCTGATGGAAAGAGCGTCTACTTCCAGGGCGTTGAGGACGACGAGGCCCTGTATGAGGTCGATGTGGAGGTCGAACCCTCGATACGGTTTGGCGTCCCGTCCCGGATCATCGATGGAACGAAGTCCGGCATCACGCTCGATGCCGGCTGGTCAGTGACGAGCGACGGTCAGCGGGTCGTGGCGCCGATCGAGTCGGAAGAACAGACTGAAGATCGAGCGTCGATCGCCATCATCCAGAACTGGATCATGGAGCATCAGCGCAACTAGCGCGCTCTTCGACTGTCAGCGAATGCAGACACGCTCGCGGCTGCTTCCATCCTCATCGACGGTCAGTCGCTTTCCCGCCAGCCTGCGGCGAAGCGATGAACTCAGCACAAGCACATCCTCATCGTCGATGCTGAAGACCTCATCAGCGATGCTCGGCGTATCGGCCTGCAGTCGAATATCCTGGGTATCGTCACACTGAAGCCGCACGAGCGTGCCGGGAGGCGCATCGGCGTCGCGCAGCATGTCCCGAACCCTGGACAGCGCTTTCTTGGTGATCTTGAATTCTGAAGACATCGGTGCAGATCGGCATCAGCCGCTCAGATTGAACCCCGATCGCTTTCGCCCGATGAATGCCTCATAGATGAGTTCCTGGCCGTCCGTCGAAACACGATGGACATAGGACTCGCGGGAGACAAGATCGAGAGCGCCGTCGCTGAGCATCGTCCTGATCAGCTTCGAGAATCCGGACTGATCCTCAGGATTGAGAAAGTCCTCCTTGATCGTGAACGCAATCCAGCCGCCATCGACAATCTCGTTGTAGGCCGCGAGGAAAACTTCCGGCGGAATATCGCCGAAGCCGAGCGCGGCGACACACGTAAGACAGTTCGGCCTCAGCTTGGCAAGAAGATCGCGCGCGTCGTCCGGAAGATTCGTCATGTCACCGACGATGTATTCGTCGTACAGGCCGGGGCGATCTCGATGGGCGGCGTCCCGGGCTTCCTTGTAGATATCGACACCGATGAAGTTGTCGATTCCGATCTGCTGAAGTTCTTCGGCGACACATCCATTGCCTGCGCCCAGATCCAGAACGGTGAGCGAAGATGGCGACACGTTCTCATCCTTCAGACCGCGAAACAGCAACTCACGGATCTTGGCCGGCGAAGTGCACTGGAACATGTCGTACACCCAGCGCTCGTAGAGGCCGGGAATCGAATAGACGTCGTCGTAATCATGAAGACGAATCTTGCGCTCGCCATCCGGCGTCTGAACAATCACCCATTCCTCATCCTGATCAAGACGATCCCCAGGCTTCGGCAACGAAATCTCCAGCGGTCGATTCAGGGTCGCGGGCGATTTGCGAGTCGTCGCTGTCGGGGTGGGCACGTTTTGATCTCCTGGAGCGATTGTTCGTAATGCGTTTGGGTCCAAGGACCCAACATGGCGCACAAACACCATTTCCGCCTGAGTAGATGATTTGCATTGAAACTATATCCGCATGCCGCCACCTCGGCAAATTCCCCGCAAGGCTGAGCAATGGCTGCGATACCGCACATCTGCTTGCGATTTCTTATTTCAATGCAAACAATTTGCGGGATGACTACCCGCGATAGCCATGCGTGATGAGCCCTTCGAATGCCACGAATGCCACACACTCGCGCCCCACCCGCGCATCCGCAGGCAGAGAGTTGACCACGCACGAGAAGACCAAACGCCTCTTCGAATCCAGTGGCGACAGCATGCTCCAATGGCGCCGCTGATCATCATGGACGCCCGTTTGGTGAGCATGCGCAATGGTCGGCTCACCCACTCATCCAACGTGCGCCGATGCCGGCGGACTTGGAGTGCTTATCGCGGCGCCCAACAAGACACAGTGAAAAGATGAACGCAAGATCGCGCCTGATGTCACACGGCGGCCTCCATACTGAATGCCTGTGGACACCAGTCCGCGTCACCAGATCTGCACAATTCTGGACGCCGATGATGTGCCGATCTATGGTTCTGTGGCCGCGCACGAAAGCCTGGCCTGCAGTGTGGAGAGAACGACGATGAACGTGCGAGATCCCGGACTGTCCACCGAACAGCAGATCGTCGCCGCGATTCGTCAGATCGTTCGCGCAGTCGACCTGCACTCTCGTCGTCTTGTGGAGAACCACGGGCTGACGGGGCCGCAGGTTGCAACACTGCAGGTCGCAGAGCGACTGGCGCCCGCGTCGCCGACCGCCATTGCGCGTGCGGTTCACCTGAGCCAGGGCACAGTCACCGGCATTCTGCATCGACTTGAACGACGGGGGCTCATCGCCAGACGCCGCAGCGAGCAGGATGGGCGTGCGTTCATCATTGATGTCACGGCCGAAGGGCATCGGATGCTTAGCGCGGCGCCTTCGCTCTTGCAGGATCAGTTCAAGCAGGAACTTGAGCGCCTTGAAGACTGGGAGCGCTCGATGATCCTCTCGACGCTGCAGCGCGTCGCAAACCTGATGGGCGCCGAACACATTGAGGCCGCGCCACTTCTGACGAGCGACCGGATGGAGACGGACGGGCAGCGTTCGAGCGAGAAATCCTGACCGTTCTCGTGCCGGCGAACAACCACGAGCAGGACGCCATTCGGCAAACTTGCCGACGCTCGTACACACTGAGACACTATTCATTGGTGGGCTCGCCGGGGTTTGGCGGCCAATACTCCACAGATGCTGCGCGCCGTCAGAACTCATTGGATGGCTGCGCACCGAAAGGAAGTGTGCGCGTGCAAACGGATCCAACACCTGAACATGCGTGGCTCAAGCAGATCGTCGGCGAATGGACATTCGAGAACGAGTGTTCGCAGGGCCCGGACAAGGAGCCGCTTCGCGGGACCGGCAGAGAGTCTGTCCGAATGCTCGGAGATCTCTGGACCATCGGAGAGATGGAAGGCGAAATGCCCGGCTGCGAAGGCACAATGAAAGCCATCATGACCATCGGCTTCGATCCGGCACGCGGCAAGTTCGTCGGATCATGGGTCGGCTCGCCCATGACCGAGCTGTTCGTCTACGAAGGAGAACTGGACGAGGCCAGGCGCGTGCTTACGCTGAACACCACCGGCCCCGATTTCGAAGACCCATCGAAGACGGCCGAGTATCGAGACATCATTGAATTGCAGGACGCCGACACTCGCGTGTTCCGATCCGAAGCCAAACAGCCGGATGGCTCCTACGTCGAGTTCTTGCACGGAACATTCCAACGCGTCAAGTGAGTTCATTCGACGCCGGGACCGCCCGCAGACACAACGCAATCCCTATCAACCAACCGGCACCGTGATCAGCGGCCCCACGCCCTGCTCCTGCGAAGCCTGCATCTGGAACAGATAGATCAACAGGCCGAAGGCTCGCTTGCTTCGCTCATCATCGCGAGGCACGTAGAACCAGGCGTTGTCGTATCGCACGGCGACGAATGCGCTGCGCGGACGTTCCCGCTGGCTGCGTACGACGAGAGATCGCGACGGAGAACGCTCTGCGGCCGTTGATTGCTGTGTCACGGCGGCAAACGGCGGAGCGTCAACGCCGGCGGAAAGAAGCCCCATCAGTTCGAGCAGCGAGTGCATGCGAATTGTGATTTCGTCGGGTCCGCGGCCGACGATTCTTCGCGTAATGCGGAATCGATCGCGATCAGAAGCGAGCCCGAGAATCGATCGAAACTCACGCATGTATTCAGCAGTCTCGCCTGTCGGCGCATGGCGCAGCTCGAGGTACATGACCGCCTCCCCGTCGCCTTCAACACGAACGAGCTCGATCGCGTCGTTCCTGGCGAGTTCGACGATCAGTTCAATGGTTCGATTGAATGCATGCGACCGATCGAGCGGCGGCGTCATTGGGTCGGCGAAGCCAATATTCTCCGCATCATTGATTCGATGGATGGTCGTGGACAGCAACTGCTCCGGCGGCCAGCCCGAGCTGACAAGCGAGAACACAACATCAGCTCGCACGGGATTCAACAGTTGTGCAGCGAACTCCTGACCGGACAGGGGTGAATAGGTAACGGTCGGTCGCTCGATGTAGCGAACATTCGCATTTCCGCCGACTGTCCAGTTGGTCACACTTCCAATCTCACCGCCCCCACCGGCGATGCCCGCCTCGCCCGTCCAGACGTACTGCGTCAACACCGAATTGACCGCGAGAAATGTCGGCACCTCACCAAACCGAAGGCGCACAAGATTGAGCAGCATCTGCTCCTGCGCCGAAGCGGCGATCGCCGTGTTGTAATCGAACCGATCAACCGGGATCTGACGAGGCCCGTAAGTATCGCAACCAATGGTCAGGAACACGACCAACAGGGCCGCGAACGAGCAGAACGTGCGTTTCATGGCGTCAACTCCTCACAGGATCGCGATTCTGGTGGCCGCAGATCCAGCGCATCGATGCTCCAGCGCTTGCCGAAGCCTCCGGCATACTCGTCGATTGTCGCGAATCCGGCCCGCTCGTGCGCTCGAATCGATCGAGGGTTCGCCTGATCGATCTCAGTGATCATCAGATCAAAATGCGGCGACATCTGAGCTTGATGGGCATCGTACATCGCCTGCACCAGGCCGCGGCCACGATGATCTTTCTCAACACACACCTGACCCATGATGTAATAGCGAAGATCGGCAATCGGACCGCCGGGGCGCGCGAGGACCTCTCTCCGATCAAACATCGGATCGAGTTCCGAAATGAGATGCCGATGCTCAATGAGCATGACAAGCGCATACGCGATGACATCATCGCATTGCACGGTGGTTGCAACCACGTGCGGATGTGGCTCATTCATGGTTCGCAGCACCTGAAGATCATGCCTGAGCGTCACGAATCCTTCTGTGCCACGCTCAACCGGACCGATGCTGGCCGAAAGGTTTCGCGCCTGCAGAGCAAGAATGCCTGCGAAGTCATCTTCAGAAGCGGCGCTTCGAACTTTGTATCCCGCGAGGTCGGGCATCGCGCCAATATAGCTACGTCTTTAGGATGTCATACAACGACTTTTGCACAACAATGCCGCGCCCGATCCACCGCTCCAACTGGAGGACAACGAGCCAGCAACAAACCTGTCGGTATGGCCCGATGAAGCGCCTCTTCGGCGCGCCGCTGCACACGCGCTTCATGCGTGTTCAATATCAGGAGCACGGCCCCCACCGACCCAGCAAATCGGCTAGATCATCCGACCCCACACCATCGCCGAAGAAATCAGCCGGCACGCCGACCTGTCCCCATGTGCCAAGCAACTGGGCGAGATCAGAAGCCCCGATGTCGCCGGAGCCATCGAAATCACCCGGACAGCTCTCGAACGGAGTATCGAAGGGCGCCTCGTGCGCCCCCATGTCAATGATCGGAGGAACACCGACTCCGCTGTCTGCGTAGTTGACGGCATCGATGAATCGATCCGCACCGGCGAGATCCACTGCGAGCATCGCGACTCCACCCGGAAAATAGACGTTCGTCGCAGCATCGATTGCGTCGGAGCCATCACCGAGGCGCAGGTCATCATCTTCGGTGCCTGCCATATCGTCCGGACCATCTGCATCAACGAACACAGGGCTTTCGCCGGCCCCGCCGATGACGGCCGTCCCCGAAAGAGCGCCTGTCCAACCTTCGATCAACGATGATCGCGCGATGTCTGTATCCAACACGTACCCGGCCGGAAGATCGATTTGCGCCTCCTCATCCGAGACTCCGTTGGCCGGATTGCCGAAGAGAATCGAGTTGTCGAACAGCGGCGCCACTCCTCCACCGGCTACCCAGACGACTCCCCCTTCCACCGTCGCCACGTTGCCCGTAAAGGAACAGTTGATCGCGTGCAGCGGGTTCGAATCTTCCTTCTGTACAAAAGCGGCGCCGAAAGTCGAACTGTTGCCAGAGAACTCTGAATTCACGCAACTCATGCTCGCGCCGACGCCTATCGCCACGGCGCCGCCATTGACATCCGAGGAGTTTGCGAGAAATCGGGTGCGTTCGACCGTCGCGTGACCCCCAATGATCTCAAAAGCACCGCCCGAGAAATCACTGTCATTGTTGGAAAGCGTCGCTTCCTTCAGACACACACTCGAATCGACGAAGAGTGCGCCTCCGCCACATTCATCATCCGCCACATTGCTTGAGATCATCGAGTTCCTGAAATACAACTCGCACAACTCGGCGGCGATTCCGGCCCCGTTCATTGCTCTGTTTCGATCAACAGCACAATGATCGATCGTGAGTGCCGCATGCTCGGCGAGCACTCCGCCCCCTCTTGAATCATTCGCGCCGACACCGGGATCATTCGCATTGCCACGGCGGATTGTGATGCCGGAGAGCGCTGAGGGCTCTCCGGGACCATTGCAAGTGACGACGTGGTACGCATTGTCGGCGAAGACGATGTCACCCAACGCGCCTTGAAGCCCATCATTATTGTCAAGATCACCGGTGAGCACTGTCAGGCTGGGATCCATGTCTCGATCATTCGAAAAGAACTCGTCGCCATCGAATCCCCCAACAAGCGATACGCCGGGCGGAAGATCAAATGTCGCGTCGCGCGGATCAAAGGGAAACCCGGGCGCCTCTGGCGTGTAAGCATCCTTCGTGATCCAGATGTCAAGCGGTTTGCTGAGAGACTGCGCATCATCCAGTGCGTCATCCAGATTCGCAGGGACTGCCCAAGACGCGCCCGTCCCGGCGGCTCCATCGACGACATGCAGCACCGGCGGATCCAGCGCTGAATACTCATACGCGCCCATGTCCGGATTGGCGAACGAGACGCGCGGATTGCCGAGGAGATCGAACGGCAGGGACTCTGCGACATTCATGTCGCCATCAAGATCAAGCAGATCGCTCATCACTCCGGTGACAATCGCCTGGTCCCGAACCGGCGAACTGAAGTGCGTGCGCAGATTGTCATCGCGTGTTCCAACCAGACCATCCCATCCATCTGACTTTACGAAGCGAGGATCAGCACTCATGTTTCCGGCGCCTGCCCATCCGCCTTCCACGTCCGAGTGCTGAACGACAGGCGCAGGAGCGCTTTGGAGATAGATATTTGATTCGGACGGTGAACCCAGATCATTGGAATTGTCCCAAAGGATCGAGTTTCGAATATCGAGAGCGCCGCCCAGCACACACTCGAACGCGCCGCCAAACTCACTCGCAGCGTTGTTCGCAAACGTGCAGTAATGAAATCTGGGAGCGGTCACCAACCGAACCGAAACCGCGCCGCCACGCTCCGAAGTATTGCCCGAAAACACCGAGTTAAAGCAGTCAACAGACACCGATGAAAGCGCCTGCATACCGCCGCCATTGGGAGATGTATTTCCGAAGAAACGGCAGTTTCCGACGATCATCGACGCGGCGCCCGCATACAGCCCGCCTCCACGGGTCGTCGCTTCGTTTGCAATGAAAAGACAGTCGACGACGGTCGGCAGCCCTGTGCCAAACAGATCGAGACCTCCACCTTCGCTCGCGGTGTTGTTGGAAAACTCGCATGACTCAAAACGCGGGCTGCCATCTATGGAAATCGCGCCGCCCCCGCTGTTGGCATCGCAGTTGCGAAAAACACAATTGCGGATGATGGGCGAGGCGTCTTTGGCAAGCATCCCGCCTCCCATGGTGTCTTCGGGATTGGGACCGCCCTGCGCGACACCCCTTTCAATAATGAAACCGTCGAGGATGGCCGTCTGATCAACGTTGTCGGCCAACACGACGTGCCTCGTATTGTCCGCAATGTTGCCGCCGTCATCATCTCCATTGAGATCGCCTGAGAGGATCGTCAGATTCGTCGCTGGATCCCGCTCAGAAATTGAAAGTTCGTCACCAGCGAATCCGCCGTATATCGACGTATCTTCAACGAGCGTGAATCGATCCCCTTGCGGATCACCCGATGCGCCACCAAGCGTGGGCGTGTAGACACCGGCTTTGACCCAGATTTCAGTATCTCCTGCATTGAGCACGGCGAGGAACAGCGCCGTGTCGAGGCTGTTGATCGCCTGTCCCCATGTGGAGCCATCACCGGAGGCGCCGATTTCCTGGTCCACGCGAAGCACAAGCGGTCCGGACAACACCGAAGGTGTGAACCACAGGACGATGACCAACGCAAGCAGGATGCGCTTCATTCGTTCCGCTCCTTCCCCAAGGCCAGAACATGCATGTTGAATCGAATCCTCAGTCTATCCAGAACCTCACAAGCGCCAAGATAATTTCTAAGTCTGCGAACGACTGGCGCTCCAGTCCTCCGCGATCCCAACAGCGACATTAATGGCGCGAGGGCCGACCCGGGCCTGCCGTCATAACAACGGACACGCACCCATGGGCAGTATCATGCTGTGCGACATCACCTAAACGTGACTTACGCGAGAAGACGTGGGGAGATGATGAACCAGAGTGCGAAAGATCCTGTCTGCGGCATGACGGTCGAACAAGGTCGCGAGGCCGCATCGATCGAGCATGATGGCGAGACATATCTCTTCTGCGCCCAATCGTGCGCAGACAAGTTTGCTTCCGAGCCGCAGCGCTATCTCGATGAATCATCGCGCGCCGATCGAGAAGCTGCCGACGGCGACGCCAACGCGATCTACACATGTCCGATGCACCCGGAAGTCCGCCAGGTCGGCCCCGGCGATTGTCCCAAGTGCGGCATGGCCCTCGAGCCCGCAGACGCAACCGCAGCGCAGGACGACTCAGAACTGCGCGATATGCAGCGCCGCTTCTGGATCTCAGCCGCCTTCAGCGCCCCCCTGCTCATCTACGTCATGGCCGGCATGTTCGTCGGGCGACCCTTCGGACAATGGATTTCGCCGACGGCGCCCCAATGGATCGAGTTGCTCCTCGCGACACCCGTTGTGCTCTGGTGCGCGTGGCCATTCTTTGTTCGCGGCGTGCGATCGATTCGTTCCCTTTCGCCAAACATGTGGACATTGATCACGATCGGCGTCTCTATCGCATACGCGTACAGCGTCGTCGCAACGATCGCGCCGCACCTCTTTCCCGAGGCGATGCGCGATGATGCAGGACGCGTCGGAGTCTACTTCGAAGCCGCGGCCGTCATTGTGACCCTCGTGCTCCTGGGCCAAGTCTTGGAGCTTCGTGCACGCAGACAGACCGGCGGCGCCATCCGCGAACTCCTTGAGCTTGCGCCGCCGACCGCGCGCCTCATTGGTGAAGAAGGCTCGGATCAGGAAGTACCGATTGATGAGTTGAAGTCGGGCGATCAGGTTCGCGTCCGTCCCGGAGACAAGATTCCCATCGATGGCAGCGTCATCGAAGGGCAAAGCACTGTCGACGAATCCATGCTCACCGGCGAGCCGGTTCCAGTTGAAAAGGCCGCTGGAGACGATGTCACCGGCGGCACGCTCAATAAGAGCGGCAGCTTCATCATGAAAGTCAGCCGCACCGGCGCCGAAACGACGCTTTCACAAATCGTCCAGATGGTTGCGGATGCCCAACGTTCACGAGCTCCCATTCAGCGCCTTGCCGACAAGGTTGCTTCGTGGTTCGTGCCTGCCGTCATCAGTGTCGCGATCCTGGCATTCATTGTCTGGCTGGTCGCTGGGCCGACACCCGCATTCGCCCATGCGCTGGTGGCCGCAGTGTCCGTGTTGATCATCGCATGCCCCTGCGCACTGGGACTGGCGACGCCCATGTCCATCATGGTCTCCGCCGGACGCGGCGCAAAGGAAGGCGTGTTGATCAAAAATGCCGCGGCGCTGGAGGCCTTTGAGAGAGTCGACACGATCGTCGTGGACAAGACTGGCACGCTCACCGAAGGCGAGCCGAAACTGACCCACATCGAGTTTGCCGAAGGCATCGACGAGACGCGCGCACGATCGCTCATCGCCGGCGCCGAACGCGGCAGCGAACATCCTCTGGCCGAGGCGATCGTCAACGGTCTGGACATCGATTCCGACCAACGGCTTGCAGCCACCGACTTCGAAAGTGTCACCGGCAAGGGCATCGTCGCAACTGTTGATGGCCAGCGCGTGGCGATCGGCTCGTCGTCGCTGCTTGCAGATGAGGGTGTCGACAGCGGGCAATTCGCAGAGGCGGCGGAGCGTTCACGTCGCGATGGCGGCACGGCGATCTTCGCCGCGTTCGATGGCGCACTCGCGGCGCTCATCGTCGTCGCCGACCCCATCAAGAAAACGACAGGCAAGGCAATCGCGGAGCTTCACAAGCGAGGCCTCCATGTCGTCATGCTGACCGGAGACAACGAAACCACCGCGCACGCGATCGCAAAACGACTCGACATTGATCAGGTGAGGGCGGATGTGCTCCCGGATCAGAAAGCAGCCGTCATCAAGGAGCTTCAGCAGGAAGGAAAAATCGTCGCCATGGCCGGTGATGGCGTAAATGATGCGCCCGCGCTGGCTCAGGCGGATGTCGGAGTCGCCATGGGAACGGGCGCCGGCGTCGCCATCGAAAGCGCCGGCATCACGCTCGTCGGTGGCGACCTGAACGGCCTCTTGCGAGCGCGTGAGCTCAGCCGTTCGACGATGCGCAACATCAGGCAGAACCTGTTCTTCGCCTTCGGCTACAACGCGCTGGGCGTGCCCATCGCCGCCGGCGTGCTCTATCCGTTCTTTGGCTTGTTGCTCAACCCCATGATCGCCGCCGCGGCCATGAGCCTCAGCTCCGTTTCCGTCATTGCAAATGCGTTACGACTTCGCGTCAGCACGAAGGACGCCTGAACAAAGCGACGCTCATAGTCTTACGGCGAGCTCGAGCTCGAGTTCGCCGATCGTCCTGCGCCATGCGGCTGCGCTTCAGGAATCGGCTCCAGGAAGATGCGCACCAGTCCTCCGGGCCCAAGAACGCGCCGCAGAACAAGAATGATGTTGTAGCCGAGCAGGCCGATTGTGATGCACATCGTGGTCGCAAGCATATGTGCGGCATCCGTCTTCGTTATCCCTTCGCGAACCGCGGGCACAAAACCGCCCGCCTCCTTGGCGCCTCGAAGGCCATGTTCGAGCATGAGCACAAGCGCCACTCCAATCGAATAGATCAATGTTCGAATGATCACCTCCACCCAGGCAGGCCGGCGCCGCACGTGATGGCCGAGCGGAATGTGCTCCAGAACGAGCACGACCTTCGCCAGGACAAGCACCCCCACCAGCGCGGCGGAATACCCGTAAAACGAAACGCTGTACTCGCTTAGAAGCAGACCCTTGAACGCGACGAGGAATCCGATCCAACAGCCGAAGTACAGCGTCGCCAGCGCCATCGATCGGATCTCGTGCTTTAATCTGTGAGTGAGTGTCATGGCGCCAGCTTATCTTCCCGAAAGGGCAAGCTGACGAGCCACGGCCCGGGCGATGCGCCCAAGGCAGACAGAGGGCGTTTTCAGCGATACGCTACGCCCATGAGGTGGGAAAGAAGAACGCTCTTTGGAAGGACGCCCTCCGTCGCAGGGGGCGTGCTGCTGAGCGCCCTATGGCCCTGCATGGCGATCGCCGCCGATCACGCTGAAGCGCCGAGCACGTCAGGCATGATCTGGATCCCCGGCGGCGAGTTCACCATGGGCAGCGTCGATCCACTGGCGCGCCCCGATGAATCGCCGAAGCATCGCGTGCGAGTCGATGGATTCTGGATTGATAAGACGGAAGTGACGAACACCCAATTCGCCGCCTTCGTGGATGCGACTGGCTACATCACCACGGCCGAACGACCCGTCGACTGGGAGGAGCTTCGCAAGCAACTGCCGCCGAACACCCCGAAGCCTCCCGAAGAAATGCTCGCGCCGGGATCACTCGTGTTCACCCCGCCGGACCACCCGGTCGATCTGCGCCGGTATGACCTCTGGTGGACATGGACCACCGGCGCATCGTGGCGACATCCGGAGGGACCGGGCAGCGACATCGAAGACCGAATGGATCACCCGGTCGTCCATGTTTCATATGACGACGCGATCGCGTACGCGAAGTGGGCCGGCAAGCGCCTGCCGACCGAAGCGGAATGGGAGTTCGCAGCGCGCGGCGGCATCGATGGCGCCATCAACGGCTGGGGCGACGAACCAGTCGATCCGACACGCTGCAACATCTGGCAAGGCCACTTTCCTGATCAGAACACTGCCGAGGATGGCTTCGCCCGATCCGCACCCGTTAAGTCATTCCCGCCCAACGGCTACGGTCTCTACGACATGGCCGGCAATGTCTGGGAATGGTGCGCCGATCAGTATCGACCGGATGAATACACACGAAGGACGCAGGAAGCAGACCCGGACGGCGTCATCATCAATCCGCAGGGACCGACGTCGACCATCGATCCGCGCAATCCCTATTCCTCCGTCAGCCGCACGCACAAGGGCGGCTCCTTCCTGTGCAATGATTCATACTGCGCCAGCTACCGCCCCAGCGCGAGAATGGCCGCGCCGCCCGACACCGGACTTCAGCATCTGGGATTCCGCTGCGTATCTGATGCGCCCCCACCCGATGCGGATTGAAGCACAACTTCGATGCAATATGACATTTCGCCGCCGAGTCTCAGTCGGCCACATTCCCGGATGGCGACGAAGGGCTCTCAACCCGCTCCCACATCAACGCATTGAAGTCGATCTCCTCCGTCTCCACGCCGAGCCGTTTCAGCATGTGCAGAACCTGCGCCCGATGATGCACTTCGTGCAGCGCAAGCTGTGAGAAGAAATCACCGGGCGATGCTCTGTATGCGTAAGGCTGACCCTCCCACGTCGTCTCATAGACGTGCGACGTATGCCAGTCTTTCACCGCCAGAAGACCCTGACGCGTCTCCGCAGCCTGATCCGTCCACGCAGGCTCTAGCTCTGCGAACGCCAGCGCATCTGCCGTGCTGACTTCCGGATCATGAACGCGCTCCAGCGCTTCACCGGGCAACGTCTTCCCGCGCACGCGCTCCATATAGAGCCACTCGGCCGCCATCATGTGATGCATCGTCCGCGCCAGCGAACCCAGCCCGATTGGATGCTCCTGCCGATACTGCTCGGACGAAAGCGGGCGCACCCAGTCGAAGACCTTCGACCGCGAGAGCGTGAGATAGTCGTAGACGCGAATCGGATCCATACATCGCATTGAATCCGATTGCCTGTCCACAGTCCATCGCAATTGGCACTGCGGCAGGCGAGAATGGCAATTGCTCTGGAAAATGGACATCCGCCACACGACGCGCAAGAGGCGCCGCCCCTACCATACGCTGCGAGGAATGGAGCATCTCGAGCCCCCAGCCCGCACAGCCAGGTCCATGAACATGACCGGAGATTCAATGCCAAGTGTGATGTGCGACCGGCGGTCGCTGGCTGCAGTCGCCTTGCGCATCGCGGCAATCGCGCTTTGTGGCCTGGTCGTGAGCCTCACTGCCTGTGTATCAGCCGAGCCCCGCGCCCCGCTTCCGTTGCAGGAAGCGCCGCCATTTACGCAATCCGGAACGGCGCCGCTGCAGGAAGAGTGGTGGCTCGCCTTCGATGACACGCATCTCAACCGCTCCATCGAACGAGCATTGACTGAGAACTTCTCGCTCGAAGCCGCGTGGGAACGCCTGATCGAAGCGCGAGCGATCGCCCGACGTCGACAGGCCGATCTCTACCCCCAGCTCGATGGCGTCGCAGATGCCGACTTCCGCGACGGCTCCAATGTCGATAACGAGGACGACACGCGATACCGCCTCGGTCTCGAAGCCTCCTATGAAGTCGATCTGTGGGGACGCATCGAGTCCCAGGTCGAGGCCGAGCGCCTGCGAGCATCAGCGACGGCCGCCGACTATCAGACTGCCGCGATCAGTCTTTCTGCCGAGGTCGCCCTGACCTGGTATCAGCTTGCCGAAGCGCGCCTCCAGCTCGATCTCGTCAACTCGCAGATTGAGACGAATGAGACCGTGCTCGAAGTGCTTGAGCAGCGATTCGCGGTCGGCCAGTCCGGCAGCGCCGACGTGCTGCGGCAGCGCCAGCTCGTCGAAGCAACACAGGAACAAGCCATCATCGTTCGAGCGCAGATCTCGGTGCTTGAACACCTCCTTGCAGTCCTCGAAGGTCGCCCGCCTCAGGCGCCGGAAGACATCCCCCAGGCGGCCCTTCCTGTCATCCCGCCGACGCCATCGACCGGCTTGCCGTCCGAACTGCTCCAGCGCCGGCCCGATGTCTTCAGCGCCCTGCTGCTGCTCAAGGCGGCTGACGAGGATGTCGCCGCGGCCGTCAGCGATCAGTACCCGCGCCTCAATCTCACAGCCTCCCTCTCCACCGAAGGCAGGAACCCATCCGATCTCTTTGAGGACTGGCTTGCGACGTTCGCCGGGCGCCTTGTGGCGCCCCTGCTGGACGGAGGACGCAGGCGCGCCGAAATCGAACGCACGGAAGCCGTCAGCCGACAGCGCCTCGCCCTCTACGGCCAAACGGTGCTCGTCGCATTCCGCGAAGTCGAAGATGCGCTCTCCCTTGAGGCACATCAGATCCTGCGCATCGGCAGCCTCGAGAGCCAACTGGCTCTCGCCAGGAGCACATCACAGCAGCTCGGCGCCCAGTATCTCAATGGCGCCACTGATTATCTTGATGTGCTGGCTGCGCTTCGTGAAGAACAGCAGCTCGAGCGCACGCTGCTCGCGGCTCAGCTTGAGCGCATCTCATTCCGAATCGCGCTGTATCGTGCACTGGCAGGTGGATTCGAGACACCCAGGGAAACCTACACCACGCGCATGAACGAGCAGCAGGACACCCGGGACGGAGATGATGTCAGAGGCTGATCGCACAACCGGAGGAACTCGCCGATTCGGATGGCGCGCAGTGATCACGATCGCTGTCTGCGTTGCGATCATCGCAGGCGCCGGCGGCGTGAACTACCTGATCTATGCCTCCGAGCCGACCGCACAGAGTGAAGGCGCCACGCGAAAATCTGCTGCGCTTGTAGAGACCATTGTCGTCACGCGCAGCGACTATCGACCCGTGCTCAACGTGCTCGGCGCCGTCGAGCCGGCAAGAGACATCATGCTCAGCCCGCAGGTCAGCGGGCGCATCATCGACATGCGGCCGGAGTTCGCTCCCGGCGGCATCGTCCGGGAAGACCAGCTTCTTCTCGAAATCGACCCCGTCGACTTTCAACGCGTGCTCACCGTCCGCGAGGCGGAGTACAAGCAGGTCGAAGCAGACCTGGCGATCGAAATGGGCCGGCAGCATGTCGCCAAACAGGAGTTCGAACTTCTCGGAAGGGACATCGACCCGGAGAATCGCTCGCTCGTTCTTCGCGAACCACAGATTGACTCCAT
This sequence comes from Smithsoniella earleae, assembly GCA_032356285.1. NCBI lineage: Eukaryota > Viridiplantae > Chlorophyta > Ulvophyceae > Smithsoniella > Smithsoniella earleae. The sequence goes on along the minus strand of JAULKQ010056152.1, from coordinate 901 downwards.
CCGCGCACAGCTCCAGGCCTCAAAGGCGGCGGTTGACCAGGCGAAACTTGATCTCGATCGAACAAAGGTGCGCGCGCCGTTCGATGCGCAGATCCTCAGCCGCTCGACGAATATCGGCTCTCAGGTCGCGCCCGGCGATGTGCTCGGCCGGCTGGTGGGCGTTGATGAGTATTGGGTGATGGCGAGTGTTCCGCTTCGCGATCTTCGATGGCTGAAGTTTCCGGAAGAAGGCGCACAGGGCTCGGCAGCGAAGATCAGGCTCACCTCCGCCTGGCCTCCGGGCGTCTACCGAGATGCCGAAGTCACGCGCCTCATCGGATCCGTCGATCAGCAGACGCGCCTGGCGCGCGTGCTTGTGACGGCGCCCGATCCTCTCGCCCGCCGCACCGACGGCCCTCCGCTCATCCTCGGTACGATCGTTGAACTGCAGATCGAAGGACGGCCGTTCGAAAACGTCGTGCGGCTTGATCGTGACCTTGTGCGGCAGAATGACACCGTCTGGATCATGACGGATGGCGAACTGGAAATCAGAGATGTCAATGTGATCTACCGGGACGCCGATCATGCATTCATCAGCGAAGGGTTGAATGATGGCGATGAGATCGTCACCACCAACCTCGCGACGGTTTCCAACGGCCTCTCGCTGCGCCTGGCCGATACGCCCGCTGACGCCGACAGCGGATCCATCGAGAATCCCCAGCCATGAGCCGCACGCCGGACACATCAGACCAAACGCGCGGCCCCATCGCCTGGATGGCGCACAACTCAATCGCCGCGAATCTGCTGATGGTGATCCTGCTGGTCGGCGGCCTCTGGTCCGCCGTGCACATCCAGAAGGAAGTCTTCCCTCAGTTCCAACTCGATGTCGTCGAGGTCGAAGTCTCCTACCCCGGCGCAGCGC
>JAULKQ010056042.1:0-23955 GCA_032356285.1 Smithsoniella earleae | reverse complement strand
CAAGATAGATAAATTTTACCACACAAATTGACGTGATGATTGGTGCCACAATGCTGTCACCTGTGCCACTGTAATGCGGCTGTTGTTCACAATGACAGCAACTTTGGAAGTACAGAATAGCGTCTACGTTCTACAAAGTGCAAGTCTTTGCTCGTGAACGAGCTCTCTACTGCTTCTCGCGACACCATTTTGCTCCTTGGGAGCGAGGCTGCCAGAATGAGTAACGGTGGGAGATCTACACAGCAGAGCTATTTCAACAGACTTACCGAAACAGCCAGCCTCAGGTGAGGCCGGCGCCGGCAGGGTATACTTGAAGCATGACTGAAACTGGTGAACATCAAAGGTAAATGATGCTGTATCCATGCATATGGTAGGGAAAGCTACTGGGAAAGTAGATGGGTTGAGTAGGGGATAAGCTGAGCAGCCAAGCTATTGGCTTTTGTAAAATATAAATTACAAACAATTCTGTAGCCCTGCTTTAATAGAAGCCCTTTCATCCAGCCCTTGGCATTGATTCATGAATGCTATGTTCAATTGATCCTGGAGACATGGTTTCTCTATCTCTAGTCAAGGTCTGAATGCCAGTCTAACAGTTTACTCAGATCATGATGCACTGGTCTTGTGGTCTTCGTCACTTCAACTCTGGAGATTGTATTCGCTCGGGAAAAACCTAAGCTTGTGTTAGATAAATATTGGTTTAAGATGGAAAACTAAAACTTTCTGAACGAAGCAGCTCTGAGCAATAGCGTGCTTAACTTGAGATGACAAGGGATACACACACTCTCCCTGGGTGTCAGTGTTCATGATCAAGTGGAGAAAAAAGAGAGCTTCAGAGTTGAAATATACAAGATAGCCATGCCTGTAAGTGTTGAAGACTATTCCATGTAAAGCACATGCTCAAAACTCTGAGTGAGCACCTGTCTTCTTCACTTCCGTCAATAAGGCTACCGAATGCCTCTCCCGTTCGCGGTGTCTTCGCCATTGACGGTGGTTTACCTGAAGTAGATCGCCTAGACTTTCTTCCCGCGCCATCTTGTTCCCCATCACCACTGACACCAGCTTCACGATTAGCGCCGTTGACTGCCTTACTATCTCTATTCTGAGTGTCCCGGTGACTTGAAGATTTGGTTTGACCTATTTTTTTTGGTGATGAGGCCGACTTCGTTTTCGGAGAGCGCTGCAGTACTTTCCTCGTCGGGGTCTTTTGCGGTTGTGCCTCCGTATCGGTATCTTCGTGTGGGTCGTCTTCACTAGCCTTTGTGCTCTTTCTTGGTTCATGGCTTTCTCTTGGCCTCCTGCGCTTGTAAGGCTTTGTTTTAGGAGTCTCTTCGACTCCACCTGGTGCAGCAGCCATCTCGTCCACCTCTGCCAACGGCGGTTCATCTTGCTCACCTGGATGAAGCATCATTCAAATCGGATACCTTTCTATGCAGATACTCTCAAGAAGGCTCCCTCTCGTACACGTGTGTTATCATGAGCAAAGTTTCTTGCGTTCAAAATTGGCTCAGTTCAAGATCGTGTCTGATAATGGAGCTAACTTGTGCTGTAACACATATGCACATAATTGAATGTATGAGGTTCTTTCACCCTCTCCACATTCCGTGCGCCAAGTAACTGCGCTGCTGATGGCCCTTGCCATCCCAATCCTTACCTGACTCTGCGGGTTGCGCCATCGAATTCTTCCGATTTATTTTCTTCACGTTTTCCATCTTTATGGCGAGCTTCTCGATATACCTGTCAAAGAGTCGGCTTAGAACTTCCGTAACGTCTCGCTCGCTAACAGGATCCCAAGGTCGCACCTGTCGACTGCAGCACCGGCGCTAAACTGCTTCCTCGCATCTTCCAAGTCCATAACGCCCCCAGCTTCTGCCAGAGTGCAGGCAACACGTATAACCTAAAAGGAATAGTCGAATTGACGAACGCGAGTGGTGCTCAAATTTGAGCACAGTTTCCATTCTATGCACATACCTCTTTATTTACGTCTGCTTCTGGAATACTTCCATTCGTTTTGTACACCTGAATTATAGCACGCTTTAGCAGGGCGCGGCCCTCTTTATCCATCTTGAAACGAGGTTTTCTCCGGCACAGCTACTGCGACGATACCCCGAACACGCTCATAAGGAAGGGCAATCCAAAATTCGTACAGCAGAAACAGTCAAGACTTCAAAGAACTATCTGTGGCAGCGTATGCATGTGAAGAATTATGCTCCTGATTGTCCCTACATGAGTACTGCCAGCCTGTGCCTGCGAGTGCGCCCTACCTTAATCCTGATATCTCGAACAAAATAGCGCATCAATACAAGATGCGTAAACGGAGCAGAACCATCTCATAAAATAGAGTTTCTGAGTAGCCATTCGCATATGCTGAGTACGAATTTGATGTGGCATCCATTGCGTGATCACATTTCGTACCTTCAAAGCAAGTCACACCTTAACATCACTCCCTGAATGGTGTTGCTGGTTGTAGTTTTACGCCCCAGCCACTGACAACCGTTGTTCGCTTTCGGAAATCTTCCGTGAGATTGATGCTGGAACAAGTGCGAGCCTTGTCACAAAATGAAAAGTTGCGCACTTTCAAGCTACTGTCCGTAGACTGGTTGGTGATACTTAGGCTTGCTACGTCAAGGAGATTTAGAACATGTTATGAATTCGTTTAATAGTTTTGACGAGCATTGATTACTTTTCCAAGACGCCACGTACGACCGGGTCACGAGGACAAATATTGTGGTTGAACTATTCAAAAAGGAAGTGAAGTATGCCTTGTAGCATCGAAGACGTGCCATATGGGGTATGAAATATTTCATTAGTTTGATTCGCATCTTTCACATAGGTCTGACGTGCCGCGGAGCAGCATTTCTGCAGGAATATGTAGGTACACTCAGATGGGGCCCTCATACGCAGTTGGAAAACCTGCCACCCTTGCGGAACAAAGCAGAAAAATTAGTGGACTGGAGACAATTCTTCCGCGAAACGATTGGGCCAAGAAGCCGGTGCAGAGAGCACAGCAAACCATCCATAACTCCGGTGCTTGTTGACGGTGTGCAACATACCATTCTCAATCACTAACCAGCAAGTACCGCGGCGAAGGATGTCTGTATTCACGTATTTGATATTTTCAGCGCTTTCGTTTCCCCTCACACTCTTATGGTGCCTTCAAGTCCTGTCAGAAATCGATTCACAGCACAGCAAGCCTCGCTGTACGGGTATACGTATCGTCGCGGCAGGTTGCTCACACAGACTTGAGCAAAGGATAATTGAGGAATCGAATATATTTCATATCTTACAAGACTACTTACCAGAAAAGCAAATTCGCGTTTGTATCACTGGGCCTGAAGTGCGTGACAAGCGTCTGGGTAATCAGGTCAACAAGGACAAGTTGACATGGGTGAGAGAAAACGCTCAATTTGAGTGGTGTGTAAAGCCATCAACTGTTCAAGCGTTTATCAAGGTATCAACCGTTTGAATCGTTCGTCTTCCTAGTAAGGAGCTGATTTTTCGCCTTCCTACCAAGCTACACCCTTACAGGCACACCCCTGCAACGCGGTAGGGATTAATTCAAAGCTATCATGGCAAACAGTGGTGATTGTGTACAATTCTGGCCTGGGCTCCGGCGATAAAAAGTTGAGGGAATCTTGGGCAAATGATATCACATTCTTGCTTGACTTGAATGTTCCTTGCTTCTTCACCTGTGCCAGTGAGTCTCTTGACATTCTGGAAGAAATGAAGGTGATGCGCAAACATCGAGCGAAATTTCTGATGTTACCGCGGACGAACCCATTTGCAGCAATGACTGTTCTTGTTCCAGAAGACACAGCGTATCGTCACACAACACAAGCGAACGCGGCGGTCTACATTGTTCAGGGAAGAGAAGAAGCTTCTGTCACTGCGGTGAACAGTCATTCTCAAAGCAGTCAGGATCCTGGTACCTCAACTACTAAGGGTTCTGGAGCAGTACCGGTTTCCGTCGACGGCCCAAGTGCGCTAGTTACCAGTCGGCCCCACACCAGAAGTCACAGATATAAAGAAAGGACTGTTCGGTTTGTGCAGTTCGACAAATAAAATTAAATACCTGTCCTGCCAACGGTTCATGCGATAGCTCTAACCAGGAAGATATGTTAGTCAACAACACCACCCGTAGACATGACACGGATGTCCAAAAGCACACGCCAGACGAGGAAACTTGCTTGTCTACCTCTAGCGAATCGACAACTTACAGAGCTTCTGCGTCTTGCGAGTCTTTCACCCAGGCAGCACCTTTCTTTTGTGACAATATTCCACATCCTGTTACATTGGACTTGAGGGCAGAACGTGTTTTTTACATCGACTTGAGATGCTTGAGTTTAATACATTCTGATTTAGCTCCACTTCATCACCTCCAGGTATGTTTACGTGACGACCTTGAGCTCAACAATCATTTTCTGTTGAGTGTGTTGACTCTGTTGAGTGAGTTGTTACAGGTCACCGTTTCAGAGGACGGATATACTATCCTCATTTCGATGAAAAATCGCTGTGTGTACAAGTTACAAGATGCCCAGTGCGACCTGAGGCGATTCAAGCTCTTTCCCCAGCAGCGCGAACATCGATTGAAGATCACAATCCCGTTCAAGCAAGGTGGACGATGAGGTGGGCAACATGAAGTTGTCAAAACTGTGTTGGGGAGGAACGTGATGCATGATACGTGTTTGCATTGGTTGATTCTGAACTCAGTTACAGCACTACAATAACTACTCCTCAACCTGTCTCACTTGATTTGCCGCTAACATCCGAATTATGAACAGTGCTACACATGTAACTTTACCTTTTGACTGTCGGCAATCTTGACTCCTTCTCAAGGTCAAACATACGCTCCAAAGCTTCCATGTTCGTCAATGTCTCATTTACAGCTTCAGGATCAGAACCGTCACAACGGAGAGCAGTCATTGGCCCGTGCAACAATTTATTTACTATGCCCCGGCTCAAGTCTTCTACTGCCCTGACCTGCGTCCAGACCATCGCATGTGAGCAACTTTACTGCTTGAGCATTGAACATCTAAACGACAGATTAACCTGAATTTGAGCTCACCTGCTTCTTAGTCAATGCATCCCCAAGCTTTTTCATTGCCTTATCAATCTCCATTGAACGGACTTCTTCTGCCTTTTGCCTGAGAGCTTTGATAGTAGGAACAGTTTCAAGGCTGTCCCTCCATGCCTCAAAAGCTAGCTGCTCTTCTTCAAGTAGTATTTCAGCTTCTGCTGCTGCTGCTCGCCGCGCTTCCTTGTTTGCTGCAACCACCTCCTTCAGATCATCTACATTATACACAATATTTCCCGATACAGAGTTGACAGTGTTGGCAATATTTCGTGGAACAGAAATATCAACAAAGCGCCGTGCCCCAACAACCTCAGGAGCCGGGGCAAATGTCTGACAATCTTCTTCTGAGATGAGGATTTCTTCGCTGCTGCTAGCTGCAAAAATTATGTCGGAATTGTTGCACACATCCATGAGCTCTGGCATCAGCTTAATGTCAAACTGTACTTCAGGGAATGCTTCTGCTAGAGCTTCAGCCCTTGGCAGGGAACGATTCAGAATGGTAATGGACTTGCAACCCTTAGATGCTAGATGTTTGACTAAAAGAGTTGACATCTTTCCAGCTCCGATGATGGCAACCCTTGCGTCATCAAAATTGTGTGTAGGGAGCTTCAGCTGGGAAAGCTCAGCTGCTGCAGATGAAACTGAAACTGATCCAGTCGAAATCGACGTCTCGTTGCGGACTCGCTTTCCTGCTGTGATTGCTTGTTTGAACAGGCCATTCAAGTGCCTTCCGAACCCGTGGCACTCTTGGCCAACTTTGTACACCTGCAACGAGGGCGCTTTTAAGTTATCACAAGTACACAAAAGTTGTCTACCTCAAGAGTGGAGAGGATGGAGAAACATACCGCTTTAACCTGGGCCAAAATCTGACCTTCGCCCATCACCAGCGAATCCAATCCAGAGGCCACACGTAGAAGGTGCCATGTGGCGTCACGGTTGCGCTTCAAGAAAAGGTATGGACGCAATTCCTCCAGGGGAATACCAGAAGCTGCTGACATCCATTCTTCAATTTCTCTTACACCCCGGTGGAAAGACAGTCCGACGACGTACAGCTCCATACGGTTACACGTGGACAGCACCGCGGCTTCTTCAATGTGTGGGTATGCTGTCAACTCCTCAATTGCTCGAGGCCACTCGGCTTCAGCAATTGCAAGCTTTTCTCGAACCTCCACAGACGCATTGTGAATGGTTAAACCCATTGCAATAATACACGGTTTCGATTCCGCTGCATAGCCTGCAAAGATCCCGGTAGATGATCGCAGAGAAACACTGATGCGCGCAATTGTCCGATTACAATGATTGGGAATAGGCTTCGCATGTGGTTGACATACAAGGTTCTTAATCGTTTCCTTAATTTAAGTCCAGCGAAAGTCAAGCATACTGTATGGGACAAATTATTTTAATGTTTCGAGTTCGATAGCTACTGTGAAGAGCTGGAAATTTTATGCTGGCTCGTGGTTGTTGGAAACTGCGAGTGCGTTGAGATCTTCATCATGGCACTCCTTAAGCAAGTACATAACTCGCACCAGCCATCTGATATTTCGAAACAGTACAATGAAAAGTTTTGAGAAACTATTGGATTAAGATGCGAGATTCCCTTAAAACGAACCTCCTGCGAGATGTCACTAAAATGTGTGACTCTCTGACACGGTGGCACGAGCGAGACTCTGTGAGACTCATGAGTTCAAAGGAGCTGACGCCGCTGAATGCTAAAGTGTAAACTGTTTTTCGGCGATGAACTGTAATGGAAAGGCAGAGATCAGGTTTCGAGGCACACAAGATTGGTGAAACACTGGCCAGCAAGTGCATTCGAAGAAATATAGCTTAAGAGCGTACGGTTTACCCCATTGCCCGTAGCGAGCTGCGCTAGGACTTCGTTAGACTTGTCCACGTTGTGTGATGCAGGTACCACCGTAACTTGCGCAGCCACTCGTGGCAGTAGGCGTGCGTCTCTTCGCTTGTCAAATCTTAAGCCAGCGAGTCGCGTTTTACCTAAATTTAGACGAGCAGTATTGCAAGACATCTTGAAGAATAGTGCGGAGATACACTCAAGTGAGAATCTTGGAAAGAGATGTAGTATTTAGTATGGGTGGTTTATTGGTGACCACTATGAGTTCTCCTAGAAACGTCTGGTAACAAATCTACATTGTTGATGTGATTTTCTAATGATGAATAGTGAGAGTAAATTATACATGACGAGAGGACCACTACGAGGATCAACACATAGTAAGCGAATCAGATTGATAGGTCGTCGACATCGGCTAATCAAGGGGACAGTCCATGCACGACAAAGCAAATCCGTAACTAGATACTTTTTAAAGATTCAGCTCAAACAGGTGAAGCCTTGTCCAGTAGTGGGCTCAAGGTGGCAGCGAAAGCACAAAGAATGTGAGTCACAGAAACAGTTGCTTTCTCGTGTGATTATCGTGCTCTGTTAATGAGCCCTCAGCACGAGACTGTAGTAGCACCGTTCCATGTATGGTTCGTGTCACATGAACAGCACATTGAGTACCCACAAAATCTAAGGACTTCCCCCGATAATGCGAGATACTTTTTTCTCCGCACTTTCCGAATGCGTCCAAGTGATATTCGTGCCCCAAACTCATTTACACGATGATTCGTGCCTTAATTCAAGCCTTTGTACCCGAATGAGACTAGCTTATGCGCCATGGGTCAACATGTCGGACTAAAAATTAACTTCTATTCTTGCTCGCTTCAGACTGTGAACCCGTCAAAAGGCTATGAGCTGGTTGCGAGAAAGACGCATTCCGCTATCGTAAATTCACAAGCGTTTGAAATGAACTCGCGCAAGAGTGAGGGCGCACGCATTGAAATAGTTACAAACCGTGGCTTTTGCAATTTCATACACTCAATGCCTGTGAATTTCACTCGCTTCCGTCCAGGTTGCGGCCTAATCAACGCTGCCACGATGTTGTATTCTATTTCATCCTAACAACGGAACTGTGGAGAATCACAACGTACAAATTGACAGCTCGCACCTGTCGCAAGATTCGCTTGGTGCGCAGAGGGAGGGGAATGCAATTTGGAACTCTTCTTAACAGCACCGGAATACCCACTGACGTGACCAAGTCCATTGGAACAGCATCATAATAGCTCTGCCATACGTTCTAAGTCACGCATAACAAGAGCGATATGACTCACGATCGATAACCCATAACATGCCCACAGATTGGGCTGCGAATACAGATGGCGCTAGAGAGCAGTATACCTTCAAAGGCAAAGAAAAAGCGCCTTTCTATGCCATTTTACTACAGATGTATTCTGCAATAGAGCATCATGTGACCGAAGCAGGGCAGTGCGGTTATACTAGAAATTGTCATTACATCTCTGCGTTACACCAATGCTATCAAACAACAATGGTGGAATAGTCTGCCTTGAAAAAGTATCCCATCTAGAACAGCTTAGTACAGCACCACAGTTTATGAAAAAGGTGAATGAGCATTTACAAACATTGTGGTTGCTGCAATGTGTCTGAAACTGATCTTTGCCCAAATGCTGAGCGAGAAAAGTGCTTGTGAAGTCCACTCAAGAGTACACTACACATACGGCAACAAAGTATTGTAGTGCCATACATCAGTTTAATCCCTGAGATTTGCCACAGTGGATGCAGGCATACAGGTCTCAGGCTTCAGCTAGAAAGAAGAGAGAGTGGGATGCCCTGAGCAACTCTACAGAATCAGAGAGGAAGATAGATGACCACAAAGGCGAGTTTGTGAGTGACATTCACGCTATTGGGCCATTAGTCTCCAAATTTCAAACCTTCTTGGGCTCAGTGGAATAACATCGTGTCGCACTTATATTAAGAAGGGCATCCCAACAGTTACTGAGATGTGATGCCTAGGATGCTCTAAGAGACTGTAGAGACTGCTGTATCATGACCTAGACTAATTTTTTGGCGAGCAGTATCTTCACTCTTCTACTCGTGTAACAAATGCATTCATGCACTCGTATCTTATCAGTAATGCAATGACGTTGACGAAAGCTGTATTGACCACTGGTGATGGAAACTATATGAGTCAGTCAGTCAGTCTAAGAGTATGTAGCGTAAGGCCTTCATGATTGTGATATGTAGGGCAACATCACAGTAGCTGCCACAACCCTGGTTGTGGCGCGGCTTTGGTGGGCCACTCAAGATCCTACTTGTCTTGGGCTAAACAGGTCCACAGGGCCAGAATTACTGCCAATGCAAAAAGTAGATTGTCATTCACAGATGTGATTTTCCCACAGCAGGAAAATCCCAGCTGTTCACACATTGTACAGCAACTAAAGGGGAACACTGAGCAATGAATTGACTGCATGTAATTCTGTGGTCTGCCTTAATCTTGTTACCTCGACTCTATTGCTACTGTGACAACATGGGCTTTTTGTACAGGATCAAACCGGCCTTCCCAATTAGTCCTTATGACAGCTAGAACGTAAGTATTAGTGAGTAGCAAAGCTGTTGCTGACACTGTATATCCTCTTCCATTACGTGTTTCTAGGCTGTACATTCTTACGCAGAAGCTATCCACCCCAACGAGTACCTGATGGCATTGAAAACTCACAATCATATCATGATTAGAATATTAAATCTGATCACATGTGAATAGTTTGCAGGTCATCTTCCTGAGTATGACTAGTGATCCATACCTGCACAGAGCGTATTTGTGGGGCGTTTTTTTGGGTGCTCTGCACAGCAGATCGATAGACAGTTTGGACGACCTGCACTTGCCGTAGAGGCACATGTACACTAGTTGGTGCTCGCATACATTATAATCAACCAAGTTCTTCTTTGGCCCAGGTGAGTGTGTAAAATGCAAGCCAGTTATGGTCGCTCATTGCCATCTGTACATGCCAAATTCAACTTCCTCGAGTGTATGTGTTGAGAGTGCGTGTGAGGTCACTCGAGATTACACTACATAACCAACAAAATATGATCTCGGACAATTAAATCCGAAAGGGTTTGGCACTTTTCTAACAGAATGGCAATCTACTTGGCTCAACTTCTGCAGCATCGATTTCAACAAGCCTGGGCCACTGTCATATACACAAACTGCCTTTGTGAAGTTTCCTTTGACCGCAGAGAAGCTTGATGCTACAAGTGCGTTCATTCTCGGATGTCAAGACGTTGGGTTTAGTGCTAAGCTGCTGGATCCCTCTGTTTGGTGATGGATGTGCATGGCTTCATCCATGATGCACATCACAAATTTGAAGTTGTGCGAAATTTATGTACTGGCACAGGTTGATGGGTTCTTGAATGGCAAGTTCTTCTTACTTGACGTGGGTAACAGTAGGGATTGGAACAGCCAACACTCCATAATTCAGCCCCTAAGTCCTCACTCTTTAGCAATCACTACGCTGCTTCATGACGACATAGCCCATTCGGGACGTTCTGTCATCGTATAGTGATAAGAGATGTAGATAGTAGAGATACATGTTGAAAGTGCGTGCGAGGTCGTCAAGAGTATGCTATATTGAATCCGGAAGGGTTTGGCGCTTTTACAATAATACACCTACAACTCTCCAGGGGAGTATGGCTACTTGACCCAACTGTCAAGGACAAGCTCATGAGTAACATGGATCTTGTGAAAGCTCAAGGGGTTGCAACTTCTGATGTATTGAGCCACTGGCGCGAAGCACTGTCGATGACTGGAAGCGTTCTGAGTCAAAATTGTCGGTCTAGTTGACTGAGACAGGTGATGAAGCCAAACACCGCTGTGGAGATCTGTCTCTATATCTCTAAGTAGCGCTGTTTGTGTGGGTGAACAGATTGATTTGACTGTGTATGGACCGTCGAACTCAGATTTGGTTCACATGCAACCTAAAGCATGTATGCAAGCAGCTATGTTGTATGAATTTACTCTTGCAAGCACCAAACAGTGCATTAGTTCGTTTATGGGTAAGCAACTGGTGCTTGCTTTTAAATCGTGGACACTGTTTCACTGCGGGCGAAAATTGTAGTCAGCGCACGCTTTGCATGACTACTTTGCTGAACGAGTTGTATTCAACTCGAGTATCCTGGCACATCGCTGCTTTGAACGCCTTCTTTCCATTTGATCACGGAACCGGTGTGTTAAGTTGGTTGATCTGGATCTAAAACAGGGTTATTCCTCGAAGTTACGGGTGATACTGTTAAGTTTCTGGTTGATCTGTACTGATTCCTCCATGTAGAAGTTTTGTCTTGTTCATGTCAGTAGGGTCATTCCAGCACAGTGAAAAACACCAAATGATAAGCATGGTCAGAATTACATTGCCTTGCAAAAACCAGTTCTGCTTGAAGATAATTCTGATGTCCTGTCTTCAAACATACTGCTCGTTGCTCCTATGCACTGGAAATCAACATCTTCTTTCACTAGTGCTGCTTGATCCCAAAAGGATTGGTTTGTACTCTAAAGCGCCGATGTCCACAGTACTCCTTCGTTCTTGGTTCTCTCGCCTTCTCCTGAGTAACTCTTGTGTGTTAGCGGAGTTGGAATCGGGGATACGCAGCGTCATCAAGTTTGTAGATATTCGTTCATGCAAAGAGTCGTGTTTGAAAGTGTGCCCTGTCTGAAGCGCAGGAGTCTACAGTAAGGGAGGTGCGGTTGACCGAACAAGGCTAGTATCGAATCTGTGGCAAAATGCTCCGCTCATTCAAATATATCTGTGGCGCTCAGTGAATACCACTAGTTATCAGAGTTCACTTCAGGAAGCTCCGGTTGATTCCCTTTTTTGTATCATTTCAGTCCCGCTTCACATAGAGTGCCTTGGGTGATACAAGCTCAAGATTGGTCGCAGCAGCAGCATAAAAAACTTCCAAGTGAGATAACATTTCCACAAATATCTTGAGGGTTTCGCATTTCCTGTAGTTGCATTGCTGACAGTTTGTGTCCGCTTCCATCGCGAATATGATGGAAAGGAGCATCGTTCTTAATACCTACAAGATTAATGTGCTACACTTTATTGTTAAAAATGTCGTCAATCGATCCTGTTCTGCAAAATAGTACCTAGATTCTCATTCCCTGCTTCATGTGGATGGTAGCTCGTTGGTCTTCTTGTTTTCTTGCATATGGTATCAATTCCACATGGGCTTGCATTACGTACCCATTCATTTACTCAAAGCGTTCTTCGTAACGCACTTACTCTTAATTGAAAGCTTGTACTATAAGTGTACTCTCAGATATATTTACATTCCACCCACTTCACCCTATTGCAGACATACTTCATTATCGACATACTTCATTATTCATTAATGATATGGGAAAAAATCGGTTGCGAAAGTTTGCTATTCTCGACACAGGTTCCCCGTGCTCGGCCAAACGAGTCATTCGATACCTAAACTTCAACTGACAAAGAATCGGGGTGGGCACATGATCCAGGATGACTGCAGTGATTATGGTTAAAATCAGGAAATAAAGCCAAATAAAGGTGAATGTGGCACTAGCGTAGTCTTGGAAGCTGGACACAGCGGCAGCTCGCAGGGAGAACCAGACTTCACTGATTCAGGTGGAAAAGCCACCGTGTAGTCCATAAACTTTTACCTATTAGATTTGAAAACTTGCACGCATAGCTCGCCGCCCCTTGTTGCGGATTTCGGGCTGCCTTCGTCCCTCTTTAGGCAGAGCCTGATAGACCTGCCATGTGCACAGGAGATCACACTGACTTGCTGCTGGTGTAAAAGTGCACAGAGAGCACGAAGCCCTGACTTTTGATTTCAGAAGATACTGTCATCGATCTTGTTTCCCGTTGCAATAGAGAACATCCATGCAACCCACGTGGGCCCGTCACCTTGATGCATGTGTTATGGGACCGTTCTACGCAGCGAACAAGTAGAGACTGGAGTCGACCTCGGTAGTTGATGGATAATTCGAGTCTCTACTGAAACGCTCAAAAACGAGCTGTCTTTCTTATATCGCAGTTCAGCTGTGGAAATCAAAATCCCTACTCTTCTGTCCGCATCTGTTATGGCACTCGGCTTTGTCGGGGGACTGAAGCGTCGCTTCTCAAACCCGAATTTTATGATAGAATAAAAATGTCAAATGAAATGTGAGCAACAGACTGCCCGTTGTTGGGCCTTAAAGCTACTGATTCAGCACTCAACTTTGAACTACCTTGTATCCAGCTCAGCAAGCATTTGAACGATGCCGTGGTACCATGCATGTGTGCTGCGGCTGTCATGCAACATGTTCTTCTGTTTCCAGCAAGAACTCGAGGATCATGAGCAATGCACTGAACCGAACTCGTAATGTGTTACCAATCATGAACAGGATTTGTCAGTGCGGCCATCTCACCGGCCAAACCCGCGGATATTCCTGAATTAGACTCATAAACACATTCGCTCAGTCTAGGAACTAGTATTTTGTACGTTCTTGAAGCTCAAGGGCGGATAGGAAAACAAACATGCTACTTAGCAAAAGTATTCCGCAAGCGTTTGTGTGCGTAGGCATCCTGGCCACGCTGTCAAGATGGCATTTTGTTCAGTGGCCTATGTTTACTACAGAGTCCTTGAGCGAAGATGTGTTACCAAAAGTGCGTCTGTTTACTCGAGAGCATCTTGTCAAGTTTGGCAGCATGATAAAATCTGCACTCATTGGCGTCCCTCAGTGTTGAGGCGGTACACAGTTGCGCTTGTATACAGGAGTTTACCTTCTCTTCACTGACAGCGAACGTTGAGGCTTTAGAATCCAAAATGAGTAAGAATGAAAGGTGTGGTATACGCCTTTCATCTTCCTATACTTCTTGTTGATTGTGGACAGGATTTGACTCGAGCCGGTCCGAGCTTGCTCACTTGTGCAGTGGTATACCTTTTATTCCAAAGACGAGTCAGAAAGACATGCAAAATTTCTCCCTTAAACCAGAAAAGACTTCAGTTTCTCAGCAAATCGCGTGGATTAACAGCCTCGTCACGCCTTTTGTCCCAGCTTTCGCCAAGCTACCCAGCATGGTACAATCCTGGATAAGAACTTTAATTTTCTCTTTCCTCATATATTTTGGATTAAATTTCTGTTGGGCTTACTACATTTACGAGTGCTTTGGGGGCGATCTATTTCCCAAACAGAATGTTCCCAGCTGGAAGGACATGTTCGAGCAGATGTGGGTATCCGTATGGTCTCTACCGCTCTATTCCTTATTACCCACAATTACGGAGGAGTTGGTTGAAAGGGGATGGACGCTATCATATGCATCGATTTCCGACGTTGGAGTCCCGATGTACGTGGCGCTATTCGTCCTCTACATCGCCTTCGTTGAGTTTGGAGTTTACTGGATGCACCGGGGGTTGCATGACATTCCCGCTGGATACAAGTACGTTTCTATGCTTTCGGATGTTATTCACACGGCTGTGTCCTTTTCAGTACGCCAAAAAGGACGACTCTGCAATGGTTTTCCTCAGCTGATTTTCCTCCTGCAAGTTTTTCCAGATGGCTTTCCACCCTTTAGAGAGACCTGAAATTTGAAACTCGTATGATTATCACACGTTGTTGGATGTCCGATCTTGAAATGGGAAATAATCCGCCCGTTCAGGTACACGTACACGTTTCGCCACTACCTGTGGAGAATTCGCCGACCTCGTTCAAACTTGAAAATGTGACTTCAAATAAAGAAGTGAGTGCCAAGATACTTGGACATTGACTACATTCGCATTCTTCCAGTTCCTAGGCCGTTGTCAACATGGCGAATGCAGTTTGCACGTCTGACCATTTCATAAAGCATTTCGCATCAATGCAGAAAAACTGCCCTGATATAACTCTCCTGTCAGCGCGGCTGAGTACTGTACTCAGTACACAACGAACAGGGTAGCGAAAACGCGTCATATTTGCTCGCCATTCTTATTCCTAGAATCAACGCAGCCTAGATTCAAGGTTAATCAGTGATACTTATAGCATTATTGTGCTAGCCCTAGTGATTTTCTACATCAGCTTCGAGTATCTTCCGTTACGGACCAGGCGGCTTTGGCAGATCAGCATCGTGGACAACTAGGGTTGACCATGCACGATACTCTTCGATAACAACATAAGCATGAGTAACGTTACGTTTTATCCTTATAAAATTTTCAATTGTATGCGTGAGTGTGGCTAAGATTGCGTTCAAAAAGTCAAGATTTAGGAACGACTGGGCATCTACAGTAGTTATGAGATATAGTTATGAGATATCTCAACTGCACATCCACATTAGTGTCTTGTGTAAGCTCAAGCCGAGTCACATCAAACCCATTATCTTGCTCATCCATCAGGTGACGTTACAATGTATCGTGGGAACTACACATTGCCTGAAATTTCTTCGGTGAAGCTTTCGTACAACAAAGGGGATTCTGCAGTAAGCCCGCAGGAATACTTTCAGAGCCAGCGCGAGTTCAATCGTAGATATAGAAACAAATAATTTTATACAGTCTTCGTTATATTGCAATGAGGAGCGATTCTATCGTGCGAGTTCATCACTATCGGAATAGTCGGGTACATGCAACAGCGCGTGTTTCGCGTATGAAGTAGTACTGCGAGCAATGAAGCTGTATTATAAGTTGTACATATAAGAGGTCGAAGTGTGTGAATGGGTGCGACGATTAGAATGACGGGCGCAACACACGAAGTCCTCTTCAAAGCGGGGGTGAAGTTGACCTGCTGCAGTAGGTTACAGCTCTAAACCGATACCCTCTCATCTAATCGACATAAGTCACGTACACCAAGTCATTTATGTCTCTTGTGTGTGCAAGAAGCTCGCCATCTAATTGTTGCAACAGCTGAGTTCCAGCGACTGTCATCGTGCGAGCACGATTCGGTCCAGGAGTGGTACAGTCGCTTGCAGCTAAACGTATTTCACACACTTCTCTTTCGTTAGTTCGTCTGAGATTATTCCCCTCACCTTTCACAACATTCGGTCCGTCTAAAGTTTTTCCAGGCTGGTTGTAAGCTCATCTTGAGTTGATGCTCATCACTTTAAAGTATATGCACAGCTGTGTACATTGTATCTCCTGTATTTCCTAGGCTGTGCTTTCGTTGATTGGTGCAGTGCTTTACTCCCTGTGCGTGGACGCATACACTGCACAAGTTTCAATGTGCTATACCTCTTCGGCTAGAAATACTAGACCTTGAATGAAGTGCCCACCATGTATGGTTGGAATTCAAGCTCGCAACTGAAGGCCGATGCCTGACCCTGCTCAGTTAAAATCGTACTTAACACCAAGGTGGCTGCCCAGAGTCTGTTTATTTATTCCCTGGCAAGGCAGATGCATAGTTGAGTTGACTCTGTGATAATCGTTTACCAGAACTATGCTGAAGAAGTTGGCTGCACTCCTGTACAGACATTCTTTTTCCTTTGGCCGAGTTCTATCACCATAGAGCAGCAAGCACAGCTGTTCTGTTTGGTAAGCTAAGAGTAAGGTAGGAGTGAGTGAGAAGGGCTAGATAACAGAAGTTGCTAGATAAATCGCTCACAGACAGTCAAGCAGAAATTATGTCACATGTCTGAAGTTAGTAATAATGAATAATATATTCACTGGTTGTTTCATGTCTACTGCAATATGTCGTACCAACTCTGACATTGTTTCTGGATTCTTGCTGCAACAGATTCCCTGTCACCCTATTCGGCAGTAGAGTATGCCATGCAAGTATTTAGTCTCTTCTCGCTGGCAAGTCTGACCTGGCTCACACTTCAGATGTGGTGATCATGAGATAAGTAAGTTCATCTCATTTTTCACTTTTGCTAGGCTGCTGAATGAAAAGTTGCGAAATCATACAGTGCCAGTGGTGAAGAAAAACAACATCCGTTCGCTTAGTTAAAGAGACCCATTTTCTGCCAATGATTTGTGTGGTTGGTGAAGTTGCTATGTTCCTGGACAGCCAAACATCTTCGATTGGTTGAGCTGTGCGTGGTGGACAGTGCAACAAAATTTAGCAGTGGCTAGTCAACAGTGGTGAATCCTGGATAGCAGAAAACTGCCAGTCCCCTTCTACTTGGGATGGAAAACCGACACACAACGTATCTTAATTGAATAATATGTTTAGCAGCTACTCAGGGGCTGTAGCAAGTGGTATCCCAAGTGACCTGAAGTTTACTGACATTTATCGATTCATGAAGGTTGAGGCATTGGCATCCCTTAGAGGACGGCTTGCTATATCTGATTCGATTCAGCTTGACTACATTCGAGGCTGAGATGCTTTGCTGATTGATATTGCCGTGTATGGTAGTGAACAACTTGAGGCATCAGAGAAATAAATGGTTTTCAGTGTCAGGGGTTGCTGGGATGGGTGTGAAACTTAACTATTTTAGAGAGTCCGCCCAGCTACATGTACTCCTGCATTGTCTTTGAGACATTCAGAATAACGAGTAGAGGTCATTCTACCGGTGTTTCTAGACGTTGCGTCAGCAGCAAAACGCCGGCACAAAATCACTTGAGCGCTGCCGCACTGACGGACTTCTTAACGTATGCCACTCTGTGGAATGCAATAATTTGATGATCATTGTTTACATACTCCGTTGTTTCATGAGGCGTATGCGTACGATGGTATTAAGTACTAGCCACCTGAAACTTGATAGTCCAAGCAATAGACCGGATTTTCAGCGGTAACAAGGAACATGCATGGCCACGCGCGCCACTTCACAAGTAATGGCATATTCACGCTTTATAACGTCTGCGATGAGCGCTGTGCGTCCTTCGACATTGTTTTTGGGGCTTTATACAAGTAACCACTTTCATGCGTAGTTGACTGCAGTACCATACTTGAAGCCGTTAGATTCAAACATGACATCGTTGCCTATGAACAGTATATGATTTATCGAATTTTTTTTCGCCACAGATGACTTCAGATTGCGACAGAGTTATGTGCTGTAGGTATCTCCATGCAATCCATCACAAGTACAATAAGGAGCACTCTATGTCCCCCTTCGCAGGACTGGCGTTCCACCCGCTAGATGGTATCTTGCAAGCACTGCCGTACACGCTAGTGCTCTTCATAGTGCCGATGCACTTTTTGACTCACGAGATCCTCCTTTTTGCAACTGCATTTTGGACCACCAACATTCACGACAACCTGAACGCTCGTCTTCCGCCTGTCATGGGAGCCGGGTGGCACACAATCCACCATACAACGTACAAACATAATTACGGTCACTACTTTATCATCATGGACTGGCTTTTCGGTACTCTTGTGGATCCCGACGAGTTTGCTGCAAACGAAGAGCGGAGAGCTCTCAAGGCCTCTTCCAAGAATTCCCTGGTGACTAGTAACGCAGTTCATTAAAGTGCTCAAGGACGCAGTTAGTTTTCAGCTAGAGAAATGCCAACTGGTGTATGAATTGAGCTCATAAACTCGATGGTTAACAGCACTTCATATGTGAGACGTGCATTGCACAGCTTGGAGCAAATAAATTGGTTTTCGTACATCTCGTCACTCAAGAAGCGTTTTAAGTTCAATTCGAGGTTGAATGTCGTGTTCTTACGTTGTAGATGGAGAATTAAAAAGGTTAAATAAAATGTTGTAGCATACCAGGTGACCATCTTCAAAAACCTAGAATATCTTATCTCCGAGGACACGCACTTTTTACTGATTCATGATGCAAAGGACTTTTCGAAATCTAGAATTCTTTCGTGGGTTGTAACGATCTTCTGTTGCAAGCAATGCGCTGCTTTGAGATCCTTAACATTGTAAACCGATTACTCGAGAGGGAGTGTATGCAACTGAACCTCAAACTCGTGATACTGTTACCATCTTATTACCCCATTGTATTCCAATCCAACGGTATCGTGCATACATTCAAGAAAAAAAGGACTACTCTAATTTAGCTCAGCTTTCCGACCTCCCCAGTTCGCTGCCAGGAACTGGAATCGAAACTGGAGTCCGTATGCTACTTGCAGCATCTGTCAGGTCAGCCTGAAGCCGCTGGTACGCAAGTGACTCCATTCTGCGAGAAGTGTTGACCAGGCACTCCTCTTTCATGTTCAGCGCATCCGTGGGGAGGTCGTGCATGAACCAGCTCAACTTCTTAATGTACTCAATCGTAACACCACGTTCCTCCCACTCTTCAACGGTTTTCAAATTACCACATTCGAATACTTTCTTCATTACATCTATTGCATCTTGAGACACGGGGCCGTGCTCGTTACCTGCAAATCAGCCCAGCTAGACTATAATCAAATCACAGGTTGACCATTTACCGCACGGTAGAAAATCTACCACATCGCTGTCAGTAAAAGTGAATGCAGATCATCTGCGAAGAGATAGTGAGGGCGCACTTGGCTTAAATTCGACGGTACCGCTGTTTACAGGAGCACCTTCTACAGTCCATTGAAGGATTGTCTTGTCATTAAATGGCCACTTAGCGTAGAGTAAATAGTATAATGTCACAGCTGCAGACCATATGTCGCAGTAAGGGCCCCAAGGGACCATGTCTTGATAGTTCTTATTACGATTGCGGACTGCTTGAGGCGACATCCACATTGTGCATCCCTTTGGAGTTTTCACGGGGCCCTGAACAAAGTCGATCAATTGAGAAGACAATCATAAAGTTGCATGAGGGAGAGAGGCCCGTAACAAGCTATTTCGGCATGTTCGTCCGGCAACTGCAGCGTAATACTAAAACTGAGGCGTATTATCGCATGTTTTGCGTCAACATTTACGCCAGATAATCATGGGACTAAATATCATCGTCGGTTGCTACATGTAACATAGAACGAAAGTATGGGCTGGGATATTATCACTTCAGGCGACATAAAAATCTCAGGAAGACGATCACTCTGAAGCAGAAAGTGTGGAGACGATGCTCCAGGTGATAAAGTATAAAGTAACTGCTCTCAATCCTCTCCACATGATTCAGCATTCTATCTTACAGTATATCAGCAGCCAAGGCTACTGGATAAGATATCGTGCTTAATCCCCACAGCAGAGGTGTGCATCGCAATGGAAGCTAATTGAGGTGTTTGGGTTCAAGAAAATTTTCAATACTCTCTTGTGCAGCTGCTTCAGGATGGTGACGTTTTGGCAGATAACCAATGCTTTGGCATACTGGTGTTAAGTTCAAGTGTGAAGCATAATTGGTCTGGAAGAGAGGCCAACAGCTGCAGTGACTGCTTCTGTAGTCACCTCTACTCCTGTGCTAAGGAGCTTGCTCTGAGTGGTCATAGGCTAAGCACAGGAGATAACTGCTTTATTTTTATCATACATATTCAGGTGCATGTATCCAAGCCTTTTATTAGCGTATTGTCCTCGAAAAGAAACTGAGCAATTTCTCTTTCAAAAGGGGTCAACTCTTACACCTTGTCCCATGTCAACCTTCTGCTCTTTGTTGAACAGATGGGCTATAATTTGAGTGCTGGGGAGTGTTGAGAGTGCACGCAAGGTCACTCAAGAGTACACTGTATAACCGACAACGTAAGATCTCAGAAAATTAAATCTGAAAGGGTTTGGCGCTTTTCCAACAAGAAGCAGTCACAGCTTGAACCTGAAACCTGTCCTTTCCTAAAAGTTTTATGAAACTATCTTAAGTACACGTCTTGGATCTGTGAGGTGCTAGCTAATCTTCAAGTACAAGTACGACAGCTGTACAATGCATAGTAACTTTTTGGATTCAGAACACTGTTCATAAACATCCTGGACATCATTCTGATGATGCTCATAGAAACATATTGAACGCCACATATCATAAGATGTTGATGCAGGCATAATGTTCGGCTACAGACCGGATGACATATCTGATACAAGCCCTTCGCCTGAAAAGTACGTGAAAAGAGAAACGCGGCATAGGTACGAGTAACGTGCACGGGTATGATCTCGGGTCTCGAGTCTTTACGAGGTACTCAGCCTCACGGGCAGAAATTCTCACGAAGGACGTGATTTCGAAGGATTGCGGGAATCAACAGACCTTTCTCTCACCTGTACTGACGCAATCGTGGGAATTAAATCTACAAGAATTGGTATTACTTCTTGATGGTCCTGGGTGGGCTACTAAAAATTGTGCTAGGTTTCATTGCCCTACCAAGGCCGACAAATAAAAAGGCTACTTCAAATGAGAAAGAAGACTCCAGATAGTTGTGATGCTCGCATTACATTGCGAAAGCAAGCAGACACGGAAACCGCTCGACGAATGATCTTATCAACTCGAGTTTATCACGCTCGGAGAATAACTCTGTGTTAGTCGGGATTGCAGCAAATGATCAAGATGTTCATGTTGTCACAATGCTTTCCTTCGCCTGTTAAATGCGCGGGCGGAGCAGTCAAAGTTGACTTGGTTATGATATTGTCCAACTCCCCGGTCACTTGCCGCGACAGTTCAGATAACTCATCACCGAGTGGTTAACATCCACAATAAAGAGTTCCATGAGAGTCTCATTCAATGTTAAGAGCTTGTTTGACGATACAATAGTAACACGTACGTGCGTAGGATGATGTATCAGTACTGCCACGCTATTTCTGGTAGCTGGAGCCTTGAGAGAACTGTTAGGAAAAAACTACTCAGAAACACATTCATCGGCATTAGGTGTAGAAAAACAGCATAAAATTGCAAGCGGGTAAATGGCTTCGTCACCTGCAAGCTGACGTCCTTTGCTAGGTTAAAATCTGTCAGTTTAACCAGAGGCATCCCGCTGGCATTCCATACTAAAAGAAGATTGGATGGCTTTACATCCCGAATATACATTGTTATCTTGGGGTCGTGGCAGAAGTCCAGTAACAATACGAGCTGCTGAAACAAGAAGCGAGCTGCAGCTTCTGGCAAACCTTTGCTGTACTTTGCGAACTTGAATAAGTCCCCAGCATTAGCATATTCCATTACTAGACAAAGGAACGAGTATGTGCGGATGAGGTACCGAAACTGAATAATGTGAGGGTGACAAAGCTTCCTGCACGATTGTGTGATGAACTTGAATAGCGTACACGCCATGCACAGAACCAAAACAATTCAGAAAAGAAAAAATATCACAATTTGCAATCATCAGGAAAGTAAGCTGTATGCGTAGCTCCCAGTAGGTCTGACTTACATTTGTCGCACGATTTCATTGAATAGAGGCCGTCCATCAGAGTCATCATCTCCAACCATTCTATAAGCTTTAATTGCAGCTTGTTCTACACGCTCTGTGGGCTGATTATCGGAAACGGGGACAGTCTTAGTAGCATGAAACACGGCTCCTGTGCTCCCGTGTCCCTGAATCCAAAAAGCCACAGTGAGGCATCCAGTAGAGATAATATATTCCTTGAATTCAACACATTTCGAAAGCAGCGTTGTTTTCGTGAAAAATCCACACCAGTTTCCGCTTGATTTCCCAGCCATGCTGCTTGATCTCCTCGCACAGTAGATCTTGATCTTTAGCCGAGCTAACCATATTGATCATAATTGTGTTTATTGATTTGTCTATGCTAGTCATACATCATGGTTATTCGTCTAGCAATGATGGGAATTGGGAATCACGTACTACGACCAGCAAAAGATTGGCTCAGCGCATTACAGCGTGATGTGCCCACTCAATTAGTTTGGCGAACTCTTTGTACTTGACTGCCTAAGCTTACGGTAAATCAGGGAAATGAGTCGATATGGCGCGAATCTATCAAACTGGCGCGCCGCAAATTCCAATGGAACGCAGCACGAAGTAACACGTGCAATAGGTTGGGAGTTCGCTGCTGCTGCTTGAGAGCACAACAGATGAATCCATGCAAGATACAGCTGCACAAAAAACATGATGTATTCTGTGAAAAATAATATATTTTGACAAGTGGCTGATCCAGCATTTTTTTATTGACCCGCTTGGAGTACATATTTTCCGTTAAGCATCAATGTACTACGCATGCAAATAAGGTCTTCCCCAACATTGGTACAACGAAACTATTATATAGACTATAGAGACATGAATTCTCAATCTTTTCTGTACCGGGATCTTGACTCCCCTGGCTCGCCAGCAACCCCCTGGAGACTACCACAGGATGAGTGTGAGGTACACAATTTTGCTTGTTCGCCACCCATTGTTACCGGATACGCTTGTTGCACATTTGACAGCCAGATGCACTGAACAATTTTCCACTCCGAGGTGATATGCTGTTAAACAGTGGCAGGCTTCGATTGCTCCGGTATCTCGAGATGTCGAGATAGAAAACACGGGCATTGCTGACGGTTGGCGTGCCCACCTGCGGCCGCGTGAGTGTAAGCATGCTTGCGGCGCTAGGTTTAGGATACTGTAACAACCGCGTCAGCAGCTCATACTTGCATTTACAAGAAATATTTTTGTTTTACTTCCTCCGATATTGCACCCACTTAAAAACGCCATGCAAAAAGGCCAGATATCAAACACCTCGTGTGGCCAGTAGCTGTAAATTCGACCTACCCAAAGAAATCATCGAAGTGAAAAAGGATAGTCACTGCTCCGGCTATAGAACCCTTTCACATTCCTAAAACTGTTACACACCTTGTAGATTCGATCAAGTGTTTGGGGGTATTTATGCTTTGTATTTGCGTTGAAAAAGCGAAGCGCGCACAAGTAGCAGTTGGGTCTGATTCCTCAATTGTAATCATTTCTACGCATATTGCGGTAAATAAACCCTTAGGAAACATGTGGCGAAATAATGCGAATTAATCGATCCTTCATTGGTCTTCTGTCTACTGATCTAACATAGGTTGTGCGAACTGGACATTCTGAAAACCTCCGGCAGACAGGCCATACACGTAATGAAGTTCCAGCATGATTTCGCGGGGAAACAGCAACTTATATACGATTTAAAACGCTTCTTCTTCTGAGTGCAGAAAGAGGACGCTCAGAAGCATAGGTAAGAGGCAGCAGAGCAGTTTTCCGTGTTACAAGCATTTACAAGATTCTGGAGTTTTTCATAGCACAAGGACGCCGATGTCATAACTATAGAAGCGGGGTAGGAAGAGAGTGACGATCAGCTGTTACTGAACCAAGCAACGTTTGGAGAGGGGGTGGATGGTAT
>JAULKQ010055932.1:0-23956 GCA_032356285.1 Smithsoniella earleae | reverse complement strand
CAAAGATTGCAATCTGGAATCGACCAGAGAAAGGCTCGCCAGCTCGCCAGTTTGACGTGATGTAGTATGCAACTAAAGCGAGGCTTGATTATTGCCATCTACTGTAACTCATGGTTTTCAATACATAAAAAAAAGTGGCAAATCTTGAACCTTGCGTACAATAATGCAGTGCACCTGCAGTTCAGATCTAGAACAGCTACACAGTAATGTGAGCTTTCTTTTTAATATTCCATAGATATCTTGCTTCGCCATAACCTGTTCCTGCCAATTGAAAACCTTGATGCGATGATGTTGATGCACAGTCACTTTCTTACATGATACCCAAACCAGAAAAGGAGCAGAGATTTTAACATATGATCCGTGGGTCAGAACACATGTACTTGAGAAAAATTAACTGGACAGGGATTACACGTACATTTCCATCCTGATTTTGACTACAGCTAGAAATGTGATATGACCTTACCGTCGTGACATGTTTTAACCCGAAAAGCGAAAAAAAAAAAGCTCTGTGTACGCGTCGCACAGCACTCAAGCTTGACAGTTCGTAGTGAGGAGACCGGTGAAGAGCAAGTCTGAAAGATACGTGTAACGGTGTAATATGAAAACCCTGAAGATTATCAGCACGGATTCAGAACACAATTTCCTCGGCACCTACACACCCCGCAGAAAAAGCTGCAGAGCAGGGCCCTGAAAACTAGATAACTATTACAGCATGGCACCTCAAGGTGGTATCTATTCAAGGTATACAATGGAGCATATTGCAGCTCACAAAAGTACCATTCAGAGGAACTCCAGTTCAGCTCACATGGCCATTGTTCCAGAAATGCTGACTTTCTCAGTTCTGCAGGCAGATGTGGTTGTCTGACTCAGAAAGCAGCGGTCCAGGACAATTGGCTGTCACTCTAAACATGTTCTAGTATCTACTTGGCAAGTTCTTCTGGTGATGGAGCCAGGTCCATGGCATTGAAGCGTTTCTCATCAAAGAAACATGCACTGACAACCCTCTCGTCAAAGTACCGCCCGTTCAACGCCATTATTGCCTGTTGTGCTCCCTGCACAGTGTCCATTTCCACAAAGATCCTCACCTGCAGATGCATGCAACCTGTTAGAGTCTAGTGATGTAGTTGCCTCAGCATTCATCTCAGTCACAACTATTAGACAACCAGGAAATGATACTGTTGAAGACAAAGAGATTATGGTACCTCACAGTGTTTTGATTGCTGGCACAGAGTAATTGGAGCAGTGTTATGAACAAACTCATTCTTGAGGGAAGAGGACAGAATCAGCAAATCATGCTTTGTTCAATAACAGCCGTCTTTAGAGATCATGACATTGTGTTTTCCCAGCCCAGTCAGGAAGGGGCAAGATGAAGATGCTTAGGCGATACACTAGTGGGACTGAATTCAATAGATGTTTGATTCTGTGTAGGATGCATATGCTCCACAATATCCACAATGAGCAGAAACGCACAGCTTGATCCACTGCTATGTTCATCTCTGTTACTTGAAAAATCAAAACTCTCAGGACATCACCAAACTTGGCCACCTCCTCTGCAATTTCGTCTTCCAATCCATCATCTACCTGTCCAGGAGTGACCATGTTTCGAAGCAGCAGAATCTTGGACGGAGACCCTAAATTTTGATTCACTGATTCCTGAATGATATCCCATGTTTAGTATTTACTGCTATGGCAGCTTGGACTAGTGGTCGGCTTTTGAATACCTATTTTTTTTGCCTGTGTGGTGGCAAGTGCTTTGTACATGGTTTTCTCCACTACAGTAACTGGCCTCTGCTTGGCTGTGATGAGGCTAGCTGAGAAGCCAAGCCATTCCCCTTAGTATTGTATAACTTGCGTGAGAAAACGGTTCACAACAACAGTTCAATTAGCTCCCACAAATCATCCAGCATACCTGTGCTGGTGGCTGCAGCGGTTCTGCGTTTACAATGACACCCGTGCGGGCGTCAGTCTTTTGAAGAATATAAGGGGTCGCGATTCCCTGTTTTTCCTTGCCAAGCCCTTGTCCTTGACTCCATCCCATGCTTTTCATAAGCTTTTCTGCCACCGACATCCCACCTAAACACAAAAGCCACCGTACGACAAACAAAATGACAGAAAGCAGTAATTGAGGATAACAGCAACTCAGCTAGTGGGCTGAACGGAGTTTCATCGGCTTACCTTGGCTTTTCCCTGGGACTGGACCAACGGAATCGCCTTCCATGTTACCGGATCCCAGCCCGGCTCTTGATTCCGGTGCATCAGTAGCATCAGCGCCCTGCATTACACGGTTGTGCAAAAGTTGTGGAAAGTCGGGTATGTACAGCTGTACACACGTTGATGCAGCAAAGAATGAACAAAAAACACAAGTATAACACACCTCGCGCTCTTGGGCTGCTTTTCTTGCTATTCGCTCAGCCTCTAAAATAGCTTCTTCTTGCGCTTGTTTAGCTTTCTCATACTCGTTTGGAACAGCTGGGTCGTACTCATCTTCAATAGGACCGAATGCAGCAAACAAACTGTGGCCATCGCCTGTGTTTTGATTATTAAATTTAGGAGCTCAAGGCAATAGCGACATATAAATGGCTTACAACTGTCTAAAGTTCACTTGATTATACACATAGCCTTGAGTAATGCAGTAGTAAATTGTTGAGATACCTGCTGCTGGAACGTTATTAGGCGCTTCCGAACCAGGTTTTCGCTTTTTACCTCGTAGAATGGACGGAGGAGGAGCTATAGATGGTTTTTTCAAGCTTGTACCGAGAATTGGGCCGGTTGCCTGGGGCTCATTCTTTGCTGTGGGTAAATCACCAAACAGCGACATTTTGTACGTGCACGCCGCACCTAAGCACACGAACATAATAAGGTGCGCCTTGTTTGACTTCATGATGTTGTTTCATGTTAAATCCTCGTCACAGCGAGCTCTCCGCTCTCCATAATGAACTAATGCATGTTGTCTTCAGCGCACGAACTGAATTCGAATGGCTTTAAGTCGAAACTTTCAAACTGCTCGCGCATAGACGAGCTCCAAGCAATACAGATTCAGATTTCTGCTATTTGTCGGCACTAGCAAGCATAACTGGTGCCAGGCCTTATCTACTACTTCCCTCCTCTATCGTTCCTGAATTGGGTAGATGACCTTGTGTGATACAGATGAATATCGCACAATTTGTTGATGCTGTTGTTGGGTTTGACTATTTTGGATTAATGCTGAATGCAAACATGCACGATGCGGAATCTAGGAAACGTGCACGAGCACTGCTGCGCAATGGACCCGGGGAGGATTTCTTCCGGTTTTGCGATGATCCCCAAACCCAGGTATCAAATTTTCGACACCCAATTTTTTACCTGGAAAACGAACGCGTGAAGAAATTTGTAAGGGTACTTGCATTTCCAGTTGGTATTGAGAGCTATTTTCACAGTCTTTTCCTTGAACGATGCAGAACCCAATGGATGCTCCTACATGCCCCCCAAATGTATACAATGAAGTTCGGAATACAAATTTAGTGCACTATGCATACTCTGCTTCGACAGAGGACGCGCCAGATCAGCGAGCAGGTAGATTCTTCTTAGTCACCCCTCGGAAATGTCACGCTTTGCCCCAAATTTACGCACTTCCCCGTGCTCAAGGCATCTTCAGTGTTTTATTGTCTAACTGATGTTTCGAATCAGGGGCTTCTTTGCAGGAATGACCGTGGAAAGCAACGATACGTTTTGGTCCAGTACAGGCAGCCCTCATGATGTTGGTGAGGAGTTCTTGTTGTTCAAGTTGAAAGGACCAATGTCTGTTGTTCGCGGGGTTGTAATTAAGGTGTATCGGGCGGTTTTACAACCAGGGTGAGAATTGTTCACACAACTGGGCCTACTGTGCGGTTTCTGAGAAAATAATATGTAACATATACGCCTGCAATCATTAATTTCGAAGAGAACTGACGTCGCATGTGCAAGATGCAGTGCTCCAATATATCCCGCGAAGAATGTCTTCATTGATGTTGGTCACAGCCCAACGAACATGAAGCCAGTTGCTGGGCCATTCAAGATGGCATGCACAGATGAGGAGCAAACATTCCTTATCCCTCCTTCTCAACAATCTGCAGCACTAGGTATTGTTTTCCTACTTTTACCAGGGTTGACGTGCATAGAATGGTTGTTCACAGTAGTTGGACTGTACTCACATCCAGGAAGCACTTTGCTCAGGTTCTTTTGTTGGCATCCGCTTCCGAGGGAAATACCAGAAGCAACAGCTCCAAATAGGTGCGTTCACAATGATTACCTTCGCCCTGGACAGTTGGTCGCCTTCTTGCATAGCATACTGGTGCATTTTACGAGATGTAGTTACTTATGCTTCGTATTCCTCTTGGGCTCAATTTTTCCTACAAAGTGCCGCATCATCGAAGCAAAATAACGCAGCAATATCCTTTCTTTTGATACTTATCTGGGCTAACACTTCAAATGAACCCCATCAACGGCAGTTTCTGTCGAGACCGCTTGCACTTCAGGAAATGTTCAAATGAGAGTGCAGACTGCATCAACAATAGATCTGCTGACAGGTACAATAATCAAATGAGGAGTTCAGACAAGTTAGACACCATGTTATTCAATACTTTTCTTATGACCAGTTTTCTCACTACTTCCTTGAAGTTGTCAGGCATCCACAATTGCTTTTCCGGAGGTTGATTATACCCCTGTCTATGGCCCCAGCAGCTTTGCTGTTCCAACAACAGCATCAGCGAAGACATCTCTATACATGCAAGTTGACAAAGTGAAGCAAGTAGCGTAATGAATCGGCAACCGTGCAGAGGCAGTTAACAGCAGTCACATAGAATAGGTGAAGCTGTGATGTGCCCTCTGCACATATAAAGCCTATCACAGTCTAATCCCCATGACCAAGGAGCTAACCTTGGAGACTTAGTAGGGTACATAGTCGAGTCTCTATAACTCGGAGCTGAAAAGAATGAATGGTTATCTTCAACAATCAGGTTGTAACAAAGTAACAGTGTGCAGACGACATTGATGACGCTTTCTACCTGAGCATGCAGCATGTTAGAGTTCTGGGCACCTCTTGCTCACATTCAGACCTTTCAACATTGGGAATGTGTCAAAAACTCCCCCACACATCCCCAGGTGTACTGCCTCCAGCCTGTATTCCTTCAGCTCTATCGCCCGCACTCCGCAACTTATTTTGCAGCCCATCTACAGCCCTGTATCACTTACCCTCCGCACCAGTGCTTCATGCATTCAAGCAGTCCATAGATGCAGAGAGTGACTGCAGCAGTGAAGCATGCACCAAGTCAGGCTACAAGGTTGCGATCCAGCTTCCATCCTGGGTGCAATCCTTTGGCCACTTTTATCCAGGTGCAACGCCTTCTAACCGTTTCTTGCAACTGAACGTCCAGTACGACGAGATTTCTGTTGCTCTGGGCACAAAGCACAGGCTGAAACAACAGCCCTGGTACTAGCAATTCAGGGAACCTCCGGGACATGTTGCATTGAACAGACGTACATAATGCAGGCCTTGCTCATGCTGGACCCAAGCAAACTGGTCACAGGAAACACTTGCGTGAAGCTCAACCTCAACAGTACAGGCGCCTTTTCGACTCGTCGAAAATTGCTGAGGTCCGTGATCAGCTCCGGGCTGTGTGTGAGTTCGGGATGCCTGCAGCAAGCGCAGAAGCACCGCCTGCTATTTGGGATGTCATGGCTGGCACGTGCACGGGTTCTGACTCTATCATGCATGACGCAACGCCGGACTGCAATGCCGATGAGGATAGAAAACACGGTAGGAGCGCTGGTTTGGGCGCTTGCAGCTCCGCACAGCTTCCAGTTCCGGTTGGCGAAGGCCCTGCCAGCAGGCCCCAGACCGAAACAGGCGGAATCAACTTGACCACGCTCCCGTTTCGCGATGGCTGTGCAGAGTACTGTGAGCTGCGGGCCAGTGTTTGTGATGATGGTGGCTTGAGGTGTATTCTGTGGCAGCCTGGTGACAGTAATACAGCGACCCAGAGCTCCTCTGGGCAGCTGGAATGTGTTGAGGATTCGGACATTGCCAGAGAAGGCACTGGACCATGCAGCAGCAACATGGCCCTGGGTGGAAAGAACAAATTTGCAGCTTTCAGCTTGCCCTGCACCCCTTCCAGTACTGTGCCCTTGAGATGGAGCCAAAAGAGTGAGTTAGCGTGCACTGATGGGAGCTTGCGCCTTGAGGGAATACGCAAATTTCCTGCTGGGGTTGAGGCCACAGCAAGTCATAATGACCTGACACATGCCAGGCAGAATATGGCATGGGTAGGCGGGAACTTGCCAACACAACCTCAGGTCCAGGAGCTTCTCTTTGGGCCTGTAGAATCTGTTTATTTTACATCTCATCTAGACTGATACCATCTGTATGGGCACCAGTTTACAGCGTGTTTGGGTTAACTTGGTTATTCAGTAGTGTACAAAGCACAGAACTGGTTTGTAGATGATATTGATTAGCCAGATTCAACAGTAACCTTCGAGGATACAAGGTGGCGAGAAAGGAGTGCGTACAAGAGCGTCCAGTGTCAAAGTTCTGTACTTAGCAAAAGAGCATGAGTTGAGCTAGTGCTACATTTTCTTTGGTGATTTCTTGTAACATTTCTGAACTGACCAGAATGAGTACCATCTGCCAATAGGCTTTCTTTCCGGATGCCAGTTTACTTGTTTGATGTTGAGTTGCGAAATGAAATGCTGAAGCACGTTCGTTCATAATCCGCAGTGGGGTATTGAGGTGGGTAAGAAGCTGGGGTAGTGGACCAGAAATACGTGAGGCTAACTATGTGAACTTTTTAAGCTCGCACCCCAAAACCACACTATTCATAGTCTTGCTATTAAAGGAACGAGAGTTTTTACTTGAAGAAAAGTGGCTATCAGGGAAGCTTGCCCCCCCGCATGCCGCACACTACTGGATACACCGAGCGCTGGGTCAAGTTCTTTTTAGGGGGATGCTCACTCCAGAGTGTTCAAGTTGCTCTTACACCGCATGTAAGCTCTGTTTACATGCGGAGTTCGAGTTAGTAAGGGAAAACTCGGGCAGGCTCTAACGTCAATTCTAAGGAATGTGCAATGCGCAGCAGTTGCCCTTCACTTAACGGGCGACCTATAATTTGCATGCCAACTGGAAGCTTTACACCCTCCTCTTCGCAAAACCCGCAGTTCATGGCCACTGCTGGCAGGCCTGCTAGGTTGACGTTAACAGTCATCAAGTCGCCGAGGTACATGGTGATAGGGTCCGATGACTTCTCTCCGAACTTGTATGCAGGCGTTGCTGCCACAGGTGCAAGAAGTACGTCGAATTTTTCTAAAGCGTCCGAAAAGTCCTTGCTTATGAGAGTTCGAACCTGTACCGCACCAGAAATGGAAGATTCACGCAGGCACGGATGTTTCAGGCAATGCACTACATGACTTTTTGATGTAGTACCAAAATCAAAAAGTTTGCTTTCAATTCACTTGAATAAGATCGACAACCAGGACGTTCAAAACAACAAGTACACTGCTAAAAGACGGCACAAAAGGTAGAACGCGCAGTGGATTACCTGCTGCGCTTTCTTGTAGAACGCATCAAAGTATCCTGCTGAGAGTGCGTAAGTACCCATGAGTATTCTGCGCTTTACTTCTGGTCCAAGACCGTGGCCTCTGCTCGACTGATACATTTCTCCCAGCGA
Organism: Smithsoniella earleae; assembly: GCA_032356285.1. Lineage (NCBI taxonomy): Eukaryota > Viridiplantae > Chlorophyta > Ulvophyceae > Smithsoniella > Smithsoniella earleae. Next base: position 16,280 of record JAULKQ010055932.1, on the reverse strand, counting down.
AGCTGATTCCGCTCTCGCCCCATAACGTACGCCATCGTACCTGCGAACGTATCAGCTAATCTGAGTACCGGCAACCGCAAGCTCGCCAATTATCATGCACAAACTACACATTCGAGACAGCAGTTTGACAGAGACACGCCTCGAGAGGTTGGAAGACGCCTCGGATGTTGCAATGATGTAATATGCTGGCAGCCCTGCAGCGAAGTTAGGCATCTCTACACTTTCGACAGTTGCCCCCAGCTGGGCCATGTGAGAGGCAGTGCTATCTAGGGTTGCTTGAACTGCCTGGGATAGACCCTGTGTGACACACTGAGCAATCAAACCAATCTTGACACCTTTGAGTGGCTCTGAGGGGAGCTCTGGCAGTGCAGGGAGAGCCATTGGGATGTCATCAACCTGAAGCATACCACAGCCCTTTGGCAAACAGGTTACTTGTTCTGTACATGGTGTGCAAGCATCTTGCAGGCAAGCTCTGTATGTTCTCGAGACAAATCTGAGTGATGAGGCACTACGGGGCGCGGGTATTGAGACTGCATAGTATTTTCCTATCGCACAACAGACACATGTTGAGACCAACTTTCTAGCAAAGGCTGCCACAGCAAGAAATGTGTGGAATTTTCATGACGATCCCCCTGCCCTTGGCAACGCTACAGTGACTCCTTTCATAACTCTGCTGAGTTAGCGATTGATTTTTATGTCACAGAGCTTCAGCATTCTCTTGACACCATTCTGTACTCTTCCATTCATATGCTCCAAGAACTGAGCTGGGATCGAGCCAAGCCTGCCCACCAGAACACCAATTTTCTGGGTGTTTTGCACCATCTATGCAACATCGTGGACAACAGTGTGGTCGCAGCATTGAACAGAGATTCACAAAGCGGGGAAAGAGTGGTAGCAAAAGTTGTACTTTGCGTCCTTGCAGTACAATTTGGTTTATCCACACTGTAGATGAGGTCATCAACAAACTCGGCACGCAATCCTCGCTCTTACTGAGAGATAGGGCTTCAGGGAGATTCTCTGCAGCGATCTCAAGAATTCTATATGCGTGTGTCCTGTAGTATGAGGGCAGCTGGAATGACCAAACTGTGTAGAGCTGAGAACCGAGAAAAACCCAACTTCTACAGTGCGTGACATTTTTGCAAAATTAATTCGAGTAATTCTCCTTCATTATAGCAAACTTTGGAGAAAGTTAGCTGCGGTACAGAATTAGAATGACAGACAGGAGAAAATGTAAGCAGAGCAAAGAACAGGCTCCCTCCACGTGAGAAGCCGATGAATAGAATTGCCCCCGTGCTTGTGCTCAAACGTTGCCTATTCTATCAAAAATTCCAGGTTGCACAAACTTGAAACAGTCTGCAGGACACATATCCCGTCACAAAAAACAACAGAACCACATCCATCGTCACAGATGATCGGGATCGTCTTTAACAAGTGGGCTTTCCTGTATTGAACACAGCACTGTGAAGTGCGTCCCAATGGTAGGTGCGTCACTTTGGTATCGATACAGGATAGTATGCCTCCGAGAGTGTAACAGCACTCTCAACTGGAAAGAGTCCTCCTGACAAACCTGGATATTCTACGCAAGAACTTTCAACAGCCTGATACCTACTTCTTTCATTCACTTTCTTATGGGAAGCCGCACTCAGTTAAGGAGTGGCCCCATGGCCTAAGCAGCAGAATAATGAGAGCATATAAAAACACCAGTAGAAACGGTTGCCAGGATCCTGGTATTCAACCAGGTCTTGGGCTATGCATCGGGATGGAGAAGGTTCCAGTGTAACGAAGTGCGGCTACGTTGAGTGTTCACCTTCTAGACATCTTGATTCTTTCCCGCGAACAAGCCTTTTAATATGCAGAACGTCGACTAAAATAGATAGATACACAAAATGTACAAAAGTATGTTTGCGGGGCGTGTTAGAGTTGGAGAGCACAGGCGCACTCAGAGATGTGGCATCCAGAACGTCGTGCCCCGACACCACCGACAGAGTTACTGCAGCGTCTTGAGCGGTACGAGCCATGGGTCCAATGCAGTCTAGCGACGACGCGAATGCTAGCAAACCGTATCTTGACACCCGACCGTAGGTTGGTTTGAGGCCCAAGCATCCGTTGAAATGAGCTGGCAGTCTCACTGACCCCCCCGTGTCTGACCCCAGCGCAATGGGCACCTGCCCTGCTGCCACGGCTGACGCACTCCCTCCAGAAGAGCCCCCTGGATAATATGAACGCCATGAAATTCATCAAAAGAAATAATCAACCTCACTTTTCGGCGTACATGACCCTTGAGCACATGGGCTTGCTTATTATCTTACAGTATATGGACTAACGAGAGTAGTTTTTGAAGAATGCTTCATCATCTCGGCATCCTAGTTTATATTGACGGTCAGAGAGCATTTGTGAACTGCGCTTGCTCCTCTGTAGCTGGTGCGTTCTTAACCGCAAACGAAACGGCAGTAGAATGAGAAACGCAGTCGCCAGAAGAGTGGTACCTGGAACATGAGCAGAGCTCCATGCGTTTCTAGTCTTTTTGTAAGCCGAATTCTCAGTCGTGGATCCCATGCCAAACTCATCACAGTTTGTCTTGCCAATTATCACCGCTCCAGCAGCTCGCAGCTTTGATACCGCAGATGCATCATAAGGTGGAAGATAATCCTTGAGATAATGCGATGCTGCGGTTGTTGGCACACCCTTCGTGCAGATATTGTCCTTGACTGCAATCGGAACGCCGGCGAGTGGACCAAGCGTTTCGCCGTTCGCAAGTCTAGCGTCTAAAGACTCTGCCTTCAAAAACGAACATAAGTATTATGGGTTGCCATCAGTAGTTTTATCCTTCTAGTACTCGCGACTATGTGTTCTAGTTCAGTGAAAGTGAGGGAAGTACCTGTTTGAGGGCTCCAGCCTCGTCTACATGTAGGAAACTACCTACTCTATCTTCTCTTGATGCTATTTCGCGAAGATGTTCTTGGACAATTTCAACGGCAGATCTCTCTTTGCCCATAAATTCCTTCCTGATTTCAGCTGCTGTGGAGCTGAATCCTCGGACATCTCTGCGCGTGCTTACGTGTTTGCAACTGTTAAAATTCCTGAACACCGTATATACCGACATATCGCTAATTTTAGTAGGAAAGGCGACGTATTGAACTTTGATGACAGCTCAAGAATCGGAGAAACAACATGCGATGCTGTAGCTAAATGGGTACTGCGAACAAAATTGTGCAGCGATCACTTGTGTTTGAGGACATCATACAACACTCATCACTGATTCGCTCTCTAGTGATGCAAGAAGTATGTTAAGCGATAATAATCAGTCTCGGTTGGATGATTCATGCCAAATTGTGCCAGTTGATCACATGTATACGGGCTGATTTCACGTGACGGACGACCTCCCTCCCGATGCATGGGTCTCAGTGCTGCGCTGAATCTTACGGAATGGAAGCGGTGATTAGGTTCAAAGCATACGCTGTGTCACCTCATGCAGCCAAAACCTGCATAAAATGGCTAGATGCGCAATAATACAAACAATAATGCTGGATAATTACCATCACGCCACCAACTGCAGTGGGCCAATGTGTAGAAACAACTTCTTCGCGTGCACTGTAACTTCCATTTGAGTTTTTCAGTGCCTTGGAAATAGTAAGCACAATAGAGCCTGTAGCCACCGCAAGACGACTTGGCGATGGGCATTTCGAAACTGATTTTATCGCTGCACGAACGTCTTGCATCGCTAGTGATTTTTCGCAAGTATCTCAAATAAGGAGTTTTTGGGTGACACACCATACCCAGGATTCCCCTCGTTTCGAGCTTTTAGGGCCCCGGACAGCCTGCAGTGCCCAGTAGTAGAATCATGTACCAGTTGTGTTGTTACTTTCACATGGATGTTAAATTCACGATTGCCTGGGTTGTGTCTACATAGCCGTGACAAATTTGACATGGAATCGCCCAGTTAGACTGGGAGCGACGATTGCCCACAGGGAAGTCGCTGCTCATGTCTACAACGCAATTCCGTCTCATAGACCCAGATTCTTAAGACACATAAGGCCATTGCAGCAGTAACGGAATCCTAAATATGTTGACAAGAGAGCATGCACTCGCTCGTGTTTGTTAACTGCAGAAACCCAAGGGACATGTCTACAGCACACGTCACCTGAACCCTGAAAGTCTTCGAGCCCTCACTTCTCGACACCACTTTTCATAGAGCAACCGTCAAATTAAAAAGCTTAATATTCTGAACTGTAGCTTATTTCCATAGTGCTAAGCGTACTTGCGACACTTTCCGAACAATGGTATATCAACGCATGACCGCGGCAGATTATTCCACAAGCTTCGTTGAAGTGAGGAAATTTTCTGACATCAAGCTAGTTACGCTTCAAACCCTGCGAAAATCAGAAACAAGAAATTCATTAACATGTTAATATTTTGCCAAATAATTTGTTCCGCGAAGGGCTGTCGTCAAGGGCAATTCCGCGTCATCGCTTCTGACAGTGCAACTACAGCATCTGTATTCTTGCAATACTGTTTGAGTCACTCTCGGCACAAATCTGGTGAGCTCCCCCGTGATACTTTGAAAAACGACAATACCGAACGACTGTGCAATTGATGATTTATGTCCGCAAACGCTTAGTTCGACAGCTCTGCAAAGCTGGTCACAAAGCTGACCTGCGAGTGGAAATTGCAAGCCCTGAAGAGCCCCGGTTTCGAACAAAGTATCAACACTCAAAGCTGTATTACAGAGTGAAACTTATTATTGTTCCTTGCTGGCGCGGAACTGGCGACAGAGTAAGGTTTACCGCGGAGAGAGAGTTCTGACTGGTCTGTCAAGGATTCCAAACCATGTCGCTCTCCCACAGATATGACATGAGCTTTGACATGTCTGAGAACTTCGATGAAGCAGATATTGATGTTGCGCGCTTTGACAGCACTGGCTCAGGATTCAAGGCATTCCGGGGTCACTGGTCATTTCTAATTGCAGCGACCGCAAACCTGGTTGAGCACTGTTCGCGGAACGCCGAGGATCTTTTCGACGTACAAGATATATCAGCATTTCTTGACCTTCCTCTCCCTGCAGCACACGGACTTCTGGATGTGTTGGAAGTTGTAGAGGTGCGCGAGCGGTGCAACTGTGTTGAAATGAAATCTATCGAAACCTCGCACAACTCTGGTCCCGAAAGCTGTTTCAGAGATCAAATGATGGAATAAAGTCGGCAATTTCGATGTTATAGGTGGTTCTACCGAGGGGCAAGTTCTACCTCTGGCGCGGTACAGAGCACTTGCCCATCTTGTTACGCTCAACAACGAGATTTACAGGTACGTCTACCATACTTGTTCGCGTTGAGAATCATGAGGGATGTTAAGTTAGAATCAGCAACATGATTTCAACATGCTGTCGCACGTGTAGCTGGAGCATCTATGACAAAGGGAGTTGCTACACCCAAAGTATGCAGAGTGATGATTTCACACCTCCAGAACAACGAGGTACGAATATTGCTTACCTTATTCAGGATGGCGAAACTTTGTATGTATAAATGAATACGATTGGAGTTCGTTAGCATACTCACAACTCGAAAATACTTGTCATCGTTTTGAAAAACTTTCAGAGCAGAGCTAAAACCGAAGACACCCGAGAACTTGGTATCTTATTTGTCTGCACGCCGTTACCCTTCGCTGTTGAGAGATGACTTGGGCCGATGAGCAAGAATTTCAAACTTGAGTCTGATATCACCAGTACGTGTTGACTGATGCGCGTCAATATTCAATTCCCTCAAGCCATGTTGAGCTATGTTATGCAGGGCGTTGCTTTCACACCTAATGAAATGGCAGCTCTCTTATGGCAGACTCAGTCTGAGCACGATGAAATGACTTCGGCTGGCGAGCTTGCGCAGTATCAGCAGCAGACCGCACTAACAGCTATCATCACCGATATTCTTGCGGTGCTGTCGGGTCTCGAATATGTGACGGTGAATGAGAGCGCTTCCGGGTGTGTTTCATGTCAACTCCATAAACGATAATTTAAAACTCCCAGAAAGACAAGCGTAGTTCCCGCAGGTATTCAACTACAAACGAGCGAATGCTCAATGTTGCTTCGTGACCGTTAGCTTCGCGTGCTTCCAGTCTCTTGGCATTCAATTTCATGCACTACCGATTTCGGTCAACTTGACGCCACTTCTGTCCGGAAGAAAGATTGTAGCTCCCTATGTTTGGTCGCTGGATAGATTATTGCTTTGTACAGCTCATTTAGAGATATCTCGTCGCTCGGAGATGGATTCAACGAGGCTTCCAAGACTGAACCCTCGTGCCATGACAATACATGCGAAAGTACGACGTTAAATGCACCATGATACATCAACGCACCTAAGCAATATGATTTCAACGCAGGTTTCATGCAAGCTATTACACCCATCAACAAGTCGCGCAAGTTACATCTTTCAGCGCGCGTCGTAGAAGCAGGCAACGAACATCAAGCTTCCATCACTTCTCTGTTCTTTGATGTGCCATAGCTCAAGACACACACACCAAGCACGTTAACTGAAGCAAGTTCAATTGCAGGCAGCCATCATTTACGTTTACACCCAAGCCAGTAGACAGCGATTCTCCGAGGGCGCAATCACAGTCATCGCACATGCGAAACCTGCGCAAGCTCTTCGACACCACACCTACAAAAACCCCCAACTCGCGCCACAGCACCCCACGAATGATGTCCCCAACATGCCCTCAACGTACAAGCACTCTCCCAGTCAACAGCAGTCCCTCAGCGGTCCAAGTGCCCGCCCGCCCAGCATCAGCATCCCGTGCCACCCACTATGCAATGCACTCCAGCCCAAGAATAGGAGGGGCCACTCCAAACGGACCCCTGCCACACAACAACACCATCATGCCATCCACGCCTCCGCCCCTGTCACAACAGAACTCCCACTCGTCTGCAAAAGGCTTCCACACACCAAAAGCGGTCTACTCTTCCTCCTTTGCAACAGCACCGCCACCTCAGCACATCTATACTGCACCACCAGCCCCAAACCACTACTACGCAGCGATTGAGGAGCCGTACTACAACAACCCACCAGTACACTGCGCAGGCACCATCCGAAGCCAGCAGTCCTTCGGGGTGGTGTCCATGCCGAATCGGCGACCGTCACTCACCCGCGCAGCCAGCCCCGTCCCCTCCCCCCCCTCCCACTTCGCCTCATACGACACAGTCCCAATGCATCCAGACGAATGGGGCGGCGACGTCAGCCCCAGAAGCATGCACGACCGCGCCAGCGAAATCAACTACAACCACTACACCATCGCGCGGCAGCCGTCAAAGCACAGCACCGATCGCCTATTCTCCGGAGATTTCTCCGACATGCCCCACAGCAACCAGTACTCCTACTCTGCACGCACAACGGAATGGTGTTGGTCGTCCGGGCAAAATCACTATGCCGAAAGTCAAGTCCCCCCTGACAATTACTCCCTCCAACCTGACAATCCGCACCGAGGCCGACCGCATGCGCGTGTCCCAGCACTCAGCTCCTATGCCTGGGACCAGAGACCAGTCACTACGCCACCACACACCATGAGCGCCAGGCAGCACAGCGTCTCTGTACAGTCAGGATTTGCCGAGCGCCGCCGATCCCTCGACCGGATGACTGCCCATCATCGTACACTCAGTGATGCAGGTAAGCCACCCCTCACCCGCTGACTCACACTACAGCTTTTCAGGTTCTTCTTTCAACAGTTTTGATTAGCATTTCAGTGTCAGGTCGAAATTGAGTTCTGTGGGCTGAGAGACAATAAATGTTGAGTAAACTGTTCAGTTTGGTTTGTTTAACATCAAACCAGTGTAGGGGCAGGTATGCACTTGAGGTCAAGAAGCTCAACAGCATCGGAGAGGAGGCTCAACTCTGCCTATGGATCAGTGCCACCTCTGTCTCGAGTGTCTTCAACCGACATTGGCAAGCTTGAGCACAAAAGGAAGAGCGAACAGGGTGAGCTCCAGTCTCAGAAGTTGAATGCACCATCCTGCGAAGAGAAAACACCCCATACAGCTAGCACTCCCAGCAAGCCTCCACTCGTCACTGCGAATGTCCCTAGCTTCAAGAAGCTTCCCACACATCCGCCTGCACCTGGCCACATTCCGTCACCACGAATCGAAACCCGTCGAGCAGGTGACGTCAAGCAGCTGAAGCACATGTTCGAGACCACACGCATCAGCCAAATCAACCCGCGCAAGTGCTACCCGAATCGCGTCAAGTCCATGATCCGACATCTCGAGGTGTCTGCCACTAATCCCGGCTCCCAGTGATATACATACGACGCCATTGTTATTTCTGTACGGGTGTCAGATGTAACGCTGCCATTACGTTTCGACAGCGCCCGGCACCATAGAAGCACTGCTACCATCTTTATCCCAACCAAACGCAGCAGCCATACTTGGCGGGAATACATGGACGCATACTGTGACTTTTCGTCCTCGTACAGCGTCCGATCTGAGTGCTTTGGACATGCGTGAAGGCCGGCTCTCGAAAGCCGTTTCTGTTGTACATTATATTTTGACAATGAGCCTTGATGAGGGGCTTGATAGCACTAAGTGCCAGGCTGGACTTGAAGCAGCTAAAAAATGAACTCACGGAAATCATAATCTTGGTAGATTTACCTCCACATTTCCCAGGAGAGCTAGGGGAAGAACACGAAAGGCTCGCATGAGGCATCATTCAAGTCAGAAGTACAGTTTTGTCGAATTCATGAACTCACCACTGAAGAGTTGGTGGTGGAATAGTAAGAGAACGGGTGTGACTGTGCCACGGTATTAAAGGTTTTTGAGAGCTAGCTTGCAGTCAGTCGCCAACTACCCCGAGTAACGAGCAACCAGTGATTTGTCTTTCTGTAGAAGAAAAAACAAAGTGAAAGATGTTAATACGATGAAGATAGTCCGTGCTGCTTCAACTCAGTTGACGGCAGATTCTCTTGAACAGCAACGCCATTATTTTCGCTGAAAGCTGATTTTCTAACAAACTAGGCATGTTCCAACGTTTGATTAGGATGTGAGCATGGCTATTCGTGTTTGTATATCTTAGATAGACAGTTGGTCTTCGTGTTGGAAAGTAATCGATGCCTGTTAAAATTCTCTGCATCCCTGTATGCATTTAACAGATTCGATCGTATAATACTAAAAAATCCCTCACTGTAATACTTCATGGCTATCTGGTCAAGCACCGTTCTTAGAAACCAAGGTATCAGGGTTATTCCTGACTGCACTAAGAGCATCAAAAACAGCATCAACAAACCTGTTGTCCTGCATTAAGTTATCAAGAAATGCTCTTACAGTGTACTCCTTTGCTTGAGCATCTACATGGATGTTTCCTTGACTTTTGTGTGGTGCATCACATATGTGTGATGCTGTTGACGCTTTTGGCTGATCCTGCTTGACTTCTTCGAGCGTAGAAAAGTCTGCATCACTAGCAGACGGCTGCTGTTTGCTGACGGAATGCCAGCCTGAAACAGCTGACATCTGAGGAGTCCTGAGCTGAGAAGGGACAGCTTTACTTGGGCAAGGCCTCACTTGATCTTGACTGTCATCATGTGACACCCTGAAGTTTGTTTTACTTTTTCTCGCATTCGCCTTAGCAGTGGAGCTGTTGCCCTTATCCATATCAATGCCGAACAGTGATGCCATAATTGAAGAGGGAGCATCGGGTGGTGATTCCAATGGCGGAGGAGTGGGGACTAGAAGTTTTGGAGTACCATGTAGACTAGACACAGGCGTTGTTGGGGTGACGCCCATTTTTGGTGGACTGCTAGGACTTGCAAAAAAGGTCCCAGTAGCCTGTGCAGATGTGGCACGGGGGCCTTGTGAGGTTAGCCGCGCAATTAAGTCTGTCGCACGAGCCTGCTGGTTTCGAGATGCTGAAGAAGGAATAGGTACAGGTGTTGTCTGCGTCTGTGCCCCTTGAGGGGATTGTTCAGGAGCTGCCGTTTCTCGTTGTTGGGAAACCGGAGGTGGGGGGAGCGCAGCGAAGAGTTCGCTGATGCTCAAAGTGCGGTTCGTATCGACTGCATTCATATCTTTCAACACAGGCTCCGCTAGCCTTTGAGATTCCTGCAGCATGGACGTCGCAATCAAAACAAACCTTGATGATGCCCCCGGCAAAATTTCCAGCGCATAACTGGTCGCGAGCTTGTCACCCTGGCTGATTAACTATGGCTTCGACAGATTAAAACTTTCAAGCACTGCATTGATGACCTCGCAGTCGCTAACAGACACATTGAGCACCAACGAGAGGTAACTCACCTGGGTGGGAAGCTGAATGAGAGGAGTGAGTGTGTGTGCACGGCCTTCCTTGATTTCAGTAATTGCGTTCAAAATTCTATCGTAAGAAGCACTTCCTTCCTCGGTCGTTGGGAAATAAAAATTATATATCTCTTGATCATCCGCTTCAGCGAACTGAAGACTGGGCTTCTTATCAACGAAGACAAATTTGTCCGTTATTTGAAATGAAAGTCCTTCTACAAAACACAAAGACTGTGAACAATGTTTCAGTATACCAAGAACTGCGCCCTCTCAGAAATCATCAAGCCCTGAGTGTCGCACTATGGCCCTGAGATCGAGGTTTCACGGTCATCTGGTAGAATGGCTGAGTCGATCTAGAGAACATGAATACAGGACCTTCAAGCGGCTGGACCTGCAAAGTAAACGTAATATAACATATATATGTGGATTATATAGCCATACATTTACTGCAAGAAAAGAATACCGAGTTAGCTGTAATCAAAACAACCCACCCACTCCCCTTTTCCCGCCCTCATTTCCTTCTTCGTCGCATTCTTAGCAGGCTTCCAGACTCCGATCCAGACGACAGGAGCTTTCACAATAATCTGCATAGAAACCGCTCTCAGCCTCCCGAGCACGATATGATACATTAGTGACAGCGTACAGGGAAGGGCAGGGAAGGGCAGCACACCCCTGTTACGCTTGGATCACTTCTTCGTTGTACTTGGAGTGTTTTTGCAAGGATTTTGTCATGATCCACGTTCCCAGTCATGATAAATGGTTGCAATCTTGACGTGCACGGGCAACGCTGGAGGCCAAGCAACTATAACAATGATTTCGATGGGAACACAAATGGACGACTTGGTTCCGGTTGCGTTTTGGAGGAATGGCTCATGATACACATCAGCCCAAAGGAGAATTATGCGCAGGGTTCGCTCGAAAATACATGTAGACTGTCGGAATTCATCCATGCATCCGTACGCGCACTCACTTGCACGTGGTGTTCCTGTGTTCCCCGTTGAGTTGTAAATCCGATACTCCTGACATAGTGTAACTAGATACGATTGAGTATCTCGTATGAGATATATTAGGAGTAAATAGTTGCCAATCGAGCGAATCAGAGATCAGGCTGGGCGTTTTCTATGCTACCGTGCTAGCACACTTATCTTACAAGCCAATGTTCAACGTGCTGATTTCAATCGCGATCAGCCCAGCGCACATAAACATAAAGATTCTCTTATAATGATCTCGTGTGAAGTTGTGTTGCCTGAATGGCGTTCTTTGCTTGAGCTGGTGGCTTGTTCAGTTCCGAGGGCTTCAATTGTCGTCCAGTACTTTCTCATATTGTTCGCTAATTTTACGCTGTATCACTCTAAGTTTGATAGATCCTACACAACTGAACACTGTGGGACTCTACAGGTATGTAGAGTGCAGTCCAACGCATTTCCTTCGTATCAGCCACAACTTCGCTCTCTCACGACTTTAACTAGGAATTCCCCTCTTCCTACATATCCTGCAATCATTGCCGTGCCATCTGCTACAACTGTAAGCTGAGTTGATGAAGACCAACACATGTGCCGAGTATCTAAAACTCTGGAAGTTAGATTCGCATATCACCGTAAGGAACCCTCAGACTCTATGGACACGGTCTACTGCTTCACGTTTGTACTGTGTTAATCTTTCCAACAAGTTATCAAACCAGTTGTCGTCTGGTGTGGTATGTGTGGGTTATGCGCACTCAGTTTACAAGTCCTTCCTAGGTGTACAGTCACTGGTCCTGTTTGGAGACCGTAAAACCTGTATGCATGGCCTTGGTCATAGTGTGAACACCGTTCGAGTATGATCCTCCTGGTGCGTGCTATGGATGCATAGCTGGGCCTTTCTTACCAGGGACATTTTGACTCGGTCCTATTAGTTCACTCCATTGCCACATACAATGGAATCTCAGCATCAGTAGAAAAAGGCAGAGTGCGTGGATTGACAAACTATTTCCCTGTTACTAATCACTGTCACCGAGTGGATTGTGTTGCTGGCTTACACACCCCAAGATTCGTCTAATACCTAGCAAAAGGATGTCTTGTGACTCTTGTTAATTTTCTTACACATGACATGGGGTTGACAGATTGGACAATAAGACAAATGTTTGTGGTACATTCTAGAGAATGGTAATGGAGAATGGTACTCTTGAGTGACCTCGCTTGCACTCTCAACAGATGCCTGCTCGGCTGCAGTGAACGACGAACTCTCATGCCGCAGTGAACATGTCGTAGCGGGAAGTTAAGGCACCCGCGCTCGCGTTGCGCGCCATCGCATGCTCCGCATCATCCCCGGAAACATGTGCTCCGTAGCGCTGCGCAGCATGCGCGTTGTCCCATGCCAATGTGATCCCCCTGCAAAAGTTCGCAGCGTCTTGCAAAGGCCAGATACTGGAGGGATCGGCAGGGTGCCGCGCAGCTTGAAATCTGGACGGCTTTATACGCCGATGATACGAGCTTTGTCTTCAGGCCGGAAAGGATCTGCCAAGCTTTCACATGTTGATAGATGGCAGCGTGGGTGAATCATTTGCTGCTTCAGGAATTCCGTGGTTCTCGGCGCGGCGGTTAGGTCAGCAGTGTTTGTACGAGCAGCGGCTGCTTGCCTGTATCCACGCTGGCTGCCGCGCGGCGTATCGCGACACAGACGTTCCCCGATCCCGATTGAAGCGTCGCAGAGACGATCAAGTCACAACACCGAGGATATGGCGAGCTATAGTGTCAGAAAATGAGTTGTGAGTGTCTCCTAGTAGATGCCGCGACACCCAATGTAAGAAACTTGATCCTCTGCGGAAATGGCAATGCTACTAACGGTAGAGCACTGGTGACGTGGCCTGCCTGATTTTTCTTGTGCTTCATATTCTTCATCAACTGATTTGAGCGGAGAGGTGTGCCCATAGCTACAAGGGCAGATGGAATGAATTGTCTGCTCGCCGTTTCAGCGGCTTCGGCGAGGGAACGGGTCTCTGTGGAGTATGCTGTGGAGTATGCTTCCTCTTAGGGAGGGAAGACCGTGAGAGATATGGCGTCAACCTCGAATCGTAATTTGTGTATCGTGCCTACAACCTGGCAGGACCCTGGACAAAGATATCGTTCGTTTAAGAAACCAAGCAGCAGTCAGCGTTGGATAGATTGTAACTTTCGTAGCCTGGCGTGTAGGGCAATGCAGAACAGCGTCATTCCGAAGGGGCACCTCGAAGGTGTACGAAGGCCTCTACTATGATTATTATTATTACTGCATAAAAGCGTTTCAAATCATACAAATAGAAGTAGAGCCGGAAATTGCGTTGCAAGGCTCATCAGCACAGCTTTCCAGCTAACAGAGTTTCCAGCATACACTATATTGGCGTATGCTCTCCAACAGCCCAGCTGGGCTTGTGCACCAGTCCTGAGGGTATGGCCAACACGTTGTGCTCCACCTGGTGCACCTACCATGAGCTGGAGGGGTAGCAATGTGGTGGTCACCTCTTTGCTGGTATCTATGGTGACTGGGCCAGCTAGCTTGAGCAAGAAATCCCCTGTGGGACACAAGTCTGCTTCACCCTAGGAGAGAGCTATGCTGACACAATCCAACAGCTCTGGAGGTGTTAGAGGTTTGCCTGCCAAGACAGTGTCAATAATTTCCCAAACTACTTGACATCCGACTTCACTGTCTGCATGAATGATCAAAGCCAAACTGCAGCAGTGGCAGTGTCTATCCAGATACCGAAATTCCGTTTGTGATGCGCATGGATTTCATGGCTGCTGTTTGTCTATTGGTAAGACTACTTGCCCAACTGTGTGGGTCAACACTTCAGAGATGAAGGTGAGTACACTACTCACTTCCTCATCTCACTGATTCAAGTCGTAATCCTTGCATGGCTTCGAAATACGAATCAATGAGAGATATGCATATTCGCCTCGGTCACCTTGACTATTACCTAACAGGAGACAGCCCTCAGCCAATGACAGACATACAATTTTCAGATGAAGGAATCAAAGTGTAAACGAGTTCTCCGCTGTCACTGTAAGAACCAGTGCAAATCTCAAAGAGCTCTAACAGCCGAGTTCAGATGTACTACACAGGCTTTCCTTTCGCGTGCTGAAAGAGATTGCAGAACATATACAACACGTACTGGTTAACTTGAACCTTACAAGCTCGTAAGAGACAGAGTGCTCCTAATGGCACCAAACAACTCGCTCACTAATCACAATCCCAGCAACTTTCTCATGAACCAGCTCCGCCAACCCATCCTATCGTTCTGAATACAGAACTTCAAGTGATCCCAAACTTGTTCGATTTGAGCCTGTTGTGCAGGTTCTGGGATCAATTTCGCAACTTCCGTGCACGAACCCACCTCTCCTTTACCAATCGCGTGGTCTACAATTCGAGCAGTAACTTTCCACCCACCGAAAGGCTCATCTTCGTCCTTCGTATCGCCAGGTTTCATGGACGCTACTTTGCTCAGAACCCACATGGGCTCGTACTTCAACTTGATGTCGTGAAGCCCTTGCTTAGAGCTTACAGTCTGTGTCTCATTCGATTGCAATTGTAGACAAACCTGCACAACAGTATCAAGTTTAATTATTCTGTACATGCCTGCACTCGCCCAGGAGACAACCTGGTTAGCAAGCTGCAGTTCCAGCACATCACAACTGACCTGGAATATCCCAGTAGATCGTTTGGGTAAAGGAAGCAGCCTGTACTGCAAAATGCGAGCCTGGGGGACTCCCTCTGCCTTCCAGTCAACAATCTTAGAACCCTGCAGACGCAATGCTTGCAGCTCCTTGTTCATTGCTCTCGCACAATCTTCAGATACTATCTGCATGGCAAGAGTCGCTATCACCCCATCACCACCTCAAAGCTTGATCATCAGACGCATGTCAACAAGGGATGTTAGTAAGTCGATTCAGAAGTATACAGAGAGCTCATTCGAACTACTGGGCCAACATCACTGCAACTGTCGCTGCCTTTGCAACCTTCTATGTCAAATGTGCAGCCCCACAGCTTCTCCAGGACTGGGAGCAACAAGTGTAGATACTAATATGACTGAATACTGGGGTAAGATTAGACCCCCTCACAAGGGAATACCACAAGCATAGAGGTGATTCGCAGTTTTTAAATATACAAGATTATTCACAGTAACCACCTCTACTATATCTTTGTACCTGCAACGAATAATCTACACATCTTGACAGAAACCTGAAGATGAGGTCACCAAGACTTTGAGGAACGGCAGCCCTGCTCCATCTCATTGTTGAATCATTGTCATTATATACGTAGATCTACTCTCTAAGAACTTGCCTTTCTCATATGGGCACACGTACTTTGTTCTCAAACACAGTGCTTTGCAGGGCTCCGTCTGGACCTCAACTTTGAAAATCTGTCGCAAAGTAGAGCAAAGCACTGTGTTCACTTTCATCTAGATGTTACAAGGTCAAAAGCACGCCTGCGAAGTACTGTGCTTGACGACACTTGGCTCTAATTGACAAATCGTCTGTGGAGATCTGACCAGTTCGACACGTGTGGCGCATTTTTGAACGAAAGCATCAGATAAACCTCTGCAAAAGACTCTTTCAAATCAGTTTGTATCCCTTGCAGCAGGTTCACCGCACTTAAAATCGAAACCGATCAAGCGTAGAATATACCTACGTATCCTAGAACACTGGAAGCAAAAAGCATTGTATTATCAGTAGTATATGTAAAGCATCTACAAGGTTATTAGGGCTGTGGGCTGAACACACTTCAGGTCTAATACATCAGAGTGGCCATTAAGTTGTACTGTACTGTATCCACACCATCACCGATCCCTACTCCGAACGAGCTGATTTTGGCGAACCATCCTCGCTGAACACGTTTCATTGAACGAACGAATTATGATTTAACGAATTCTTTCCTTGACAGCCCCTGTTACGGCCCATGACTAAATACACATCATACTGTTCAATTAGGATCTGTTATGTGCTCTATACTTAAGACACTTGGGAAACCGAGAGTAGATACTAATCTACATGAGTGGTTACCAGGG
>JAULKQ010055821.1:0-23526 GCA_032356285.1 Smithsoniella earleae | reverse complement strand
TTCGTCCTTTCTCCAACCATCGAAAATAATTCAACCAGAGAATGTAGGCCGCTCCATTACAATGCCTCAAATTTTCTTCAGCCGAAAGATGACTCGAACGTTTTCGCAAGCAGCAGAATACTTTAATGCCCAGAATCTTGTTGCATCCGTGTCCATGCCCCAATGACCACAACCAGAATAGTCTAAACCCAAGATCAAGTCTCAAGTGACAATCTCCATATCCATAAGTGCTATAAAATATGCCTTATGTTATTCAGATTTACCTATCCCCGATAATCCAGAGATGGTATGCTGGAAACCAGTATTGACCAGTAGCACGATATACGAACCAGTGACGGGAATATCACAAACAACTGGATGGGTTTCATTTGATATATTTCCATAGCTTTGGCTTGAGGAAGTTAATCCAGTCTCTGTTCCGGGTCTTCAGTGTTCGCGTAGCAGGTCTTGTACGCGAGAGCAGCAAGTGCCCCTATACCTGTCGTAGAAGATTCATTCGTCACAGTGAAACCTAGAAAGGTATTCTTTCAGAGTGCAACATTTCACGTACAACTATGTAGATGCGTAACTTGAGAAGCAAGTCATGCTGCCTTGTCAATTCAACAACAACACGTGTTCATTACCGAAAACGACACTCATCTACTACATACATGTACAATTCGGCCGAGTGTTTCCATCCTTTCGTTTCGGATGAACCCCCGGACTCCCTGATTCAAGCTCAGCCTTTTTTGTCCATCCATTGACCCGGAAACCCGCCTTGTGTACCACGAGCTTCGTCGTTAACCTGTGCCAATATGCATATTCAGCAGCTTACGCGCCAACTCTTTTAGACTGCACGCATCAACTAACGCTGTCCCGGACACAAGCCATCCGACCAATTTACAGGTGAGAAGAGATGAAGACATGTCTCTCATGCCTACACTACAATCTAGAACTTCTTATTTGCTGTGTGCATGCAATATACAACAGAAAGAGCTTCTCAGATGTACAATGAACAGGTTTTCCTGCATTTTAGAGTACTACTGGACAGATATACTGGTAGTAGGCAAGTGAGAACAGTGCACCCAGTACTTGTTCACCTCTTTCCCTCCATCCCGGATCTCATTACACCTAAACGTGTGTTAGAGAACTTGCAAGCACATTGCAGGATGGATGAGGCTGGTTTCATCAAAGCACAGGGACAATGTTGACGCAGAAGCAATCAATTCCTATGACTGCTTTTCTCCGTGACGCTCAGCTCTGTGAGAAACCTAAATCCTAAAACCCTTGACCGAACAGCTCTATGTTGGAGGCATTTGCCTGTTCATCAAGCCCAAGAAACAGAAGCATTGAAATCAGGCTAACAGAAGCTGCAGTCGAGATGATTGAATCGTGTCTCCCCACTGAAAGCAATACTAGAGAATTACTAGTGGCTTCTCATAGGCGAAAGGAGTGTCAGAATCTTCTTGTAAACCCAGTTTGATCAATAGGCCTGTTTCAAACAGGCTGCTTGCAAAAAGTATAGGGCTTGGCTTCCAACAAGGAGGGCATGTCCCCTCTAGTGATTAATCAGTAGAAGCTTACAGTTGTGTGGGTTGGTTTGATGCCAGCATTCCTTGAATTGCATCTGTAGTTAGGGGAAGCAGGAAAGGCATTGTTCAGTTGAGCCCTGTGAGTGGGTTTGTCTGTCCTTGGTGTGAGCTCCACTGGGAATAGCAACCTGCTTGTCAGTTAAGTTGTGCCTGATACAACACATGCTTACTGTCATCATAGCAGATTCTGAATGTGGAAGCCATTGAGAGTGGGTGCGAGGTGACTCAAGAATACACTATTTAATTGACGACTAGAACTTCAGAACAATGAAACCCGTAGGGTTTCTGGCTTTCCCGACAGGCATCTCAGTAGTGCATGCCATTGGAGAATGACACCCAGAACTGCGTCTATCAACTACAACTGAAATTCGAGGTACTTGATTAATAATTTAAGTACAACTAATCACAGATTAATTATTTCATTATATTCGATTTTAACAATTTTTAGTATTGTACCATTATGACGTTGAATTCCTTTACGAGTTCTTACAATAACTGCACGGACTCCATCACATTTTTTTAAAGACATATTTTGTTGAAGATAGCCATTGTTTCTTTTCAGCTCCGAGTTATAGACACTCTACTATGTACCCTACTAAGTCTCCAATGTTAGCTCCTTGGTCACAGGAATTAGACTGTGATTGGCTTTATATGTGCAGAGGACACATCACAGCTTCACCTACTCTATGTGACTGCTGCTAACTGCCTCTGTACAGTACGAATACTATGCAACAAGATAGCTCAAGTGATTTTCGGTTTAAATCATGTTCGATCGTATACCTTCAATATGCAGGTTGCCAATTCGTTACGCTACTTGCCTCAGTTTGTCAATTTGCAAATATCTCTTCAGTATTCGTACCCCAACGTGCGAACCCCAGTCGTTGGGCTTTGCTTGAAGGCTAGGGCTCCACATGTACGTGAAGGGTATGTGAAGCCCCGACAGCGCATGGGAGGGTTTGGTGGTGATGGATGGGTAGCATGGTAGGCCGAGATGCTTCCGGAAGTTGGCGAGGATGCGTGCATGGCCCAGCCACATGTAAACGTCAATCGCCTTGTAGCTGTAGTAGTTTGCTGCGCCAGCGATGAATTGATTCGGAAGAGATGATATTGCACCTGCGACATTCACTGATTGTACGACTGCCATGGGGTGGGGGAACTCCTTCGTTGGGGTCCAAGGCATGGTGAACATCATGTGGAGTGGAACCTGCATTGGCACAATAGTGTTTCGTTAGGGGATTCTGAGCCATGAGTCCGAGCATTCGAGCAGTCGAGCAGGTAACCTTGAGAGCTTCGGCGCAGCATATATGAGCCAGCGAGGGCGGGTTTGCAACGATTACTTCTGCAGTAAAATGCCTTGCAGGCCTCTCGGGGTCAGCCTCTGTGCAGGCGGGCCAACTGCTCCAGACTATAGACACCAGCTGCCGTTCCTGAACGCACGGGGAGTCGCTTACACTCGAAAAGTGGTCCTCAATGAGCCAGCAGACCCTAACACCCCTCACAACTACTCTGAGAGACCTCTATTCGTTTCGGGTCATTATACCTGCGCCTTGGTCTCTATGCAAACATGCCACATCACAACAGGATGATTTGAAGGCCAACTTCAGGCTCGAACAGCGCATGAATTCAAAATTTTCAAATCTGTTTAACGTTGAGATGAGTTTCTGTTCCTCAGGCTTGCTGTGTATGATGCTTATTTAGAGTTGCGGCTTAGAAAAAGCGCTCTTGAACATAACCCAGGGTTTCCAAGCGACGAAGGTAGTTGTAATTGATCATTCAATTTACAGAAGAGATGCTGACAATTATTCTAACTGAGGAGATGAATGGCACCTCACATTAGCAACACCTGTCACCAGTGGATTGAGCTAGCATTGTTCCAATGAAAAATGCGAAAATAAACAACACCATGATGATTGAAATATGAACCTGATTGCCTAGTGCAACAGGCAAGGCTTGGTTGATTGTCTGTTCATTCACCACTGGTTGAACAAGAGTAAATAACACGCAGGAGAACAGTTAGCTGCAGCGTTTTTGTGATAAATCTTCTGTCAAACGCACTGTGTGGCTCATGGATATACTGCTCCATGATTCCAACTCACCTGGATTTTCTACATCTGGTAGACAGTCCAATAGGCAGCACAACATGAATTGAAGAGGTTCGAGGCGGAAAGCAGAAATTTTCACCTGTTCACGAATATCATTCATGAGCCCTTTGTCCCCCCCACCTGGAATGAGACCACGGTTGCGAACAACATATTCAGAAAGAATAGCAGGGTCACCCCCTAATGGAAAGAACTCAACTCCGCATCCTTCCACAAAGTCTCTGTACACTGAGTGGGTTGCAATGCGCACTCGATGGCCATACTTCTGCATTTCTCTAGCAACAGCTAAAAAAGGTTCAACATCTCCACGTGTCCCGACAACGAGCATGGCAACTTTCTTTGCTCCTTGCTCAGGCTCAAGCGGATGGTTTCGGAAGGGACCATGACCACGTTGCTCCAGTTCCTCTGTCTCAACCTGTGCTCCCTTGAGACGGCTTCTCGTAGGAGGAAGAGCATCTGAGAGTGAGTGCCCAGGCAGCTTCGATTCAAGCTCTTTCGTCTCATTTTGCGCCCTCTTGACTTCTTCTATTGCAGCGGAAACTAAAAGTTTTGAAGCTGCTTCAGCGTTGCTGTCTTTGCTTGTGCGACTATAATAATTTGGGGTCCTGACGACAGGTGACTGTGTCTCGTCGGACGGCTGTGCAATCAAATCACCGCTTATCTGGCTAGTGGACTTGCCAGAAGTCTGTCCTGATGGCTGTGTCCATGTCAAGAACTTGGGGCTTGGAATTGGCGTTGACCCATACCGTTTCAGGTGTGAGGTAAAATGCCGAGCAAGCTGTTCGTGAAGACCAATAGCTCCTTTACGACGATTTCCAGCTTCCGGGGTAGCCTCGGATGCAATAGCTTCGGTCCAGGGATCACTTAAACCTTTTTCGTTAAGCACGAACGATAGTAACAGCGTGCCACTTGGTTTGATACCGTCAAATTTGAGGGAGTGACCCGACACATCTACACACAAAACCTCAACTCCACCGCATCACAACCTCAGTATGCATAATGACAAGCGTGGTTCTTAATGCTAACAAACGTGGTGCTTTGGTGAGAAGAGAGCTGTACCATACTTATACTGGACAAGCCTTCTTTCAGCGCTGTCATTCACTACAGAAGCACTGTCAGCGAGCCCTTGCCCAGACGGAGTGGCGTCAGGTATCGCTTTCAAGGGAAGTTTCTTCACCACCGCTCTTGTGATGAAGGCAGGACTCGAACTGACACCTGGTTTTGGACACTTCGCAGGTGGGCTCCTCTCATTCTCTGGTGAAAGCGGACTTGGCTGGGTGCGTTCCATTTCGAAATATACTTCTAGGATTAAGTTTCAAAGTCCACCCAAGCATTGAAAACTGACATCAGTTTCGCGGCCTGGGACTTCATTCTTGCACAACTAGATCCTCGTTTACGAAGACATGTGCGTGTGCGCCAAGGATAGTAGTATCCAACTTCCGTTCCGTGTGTGATTACAAAATAAACCGTGCAATGGCGTGAAAAGACTTTGCTGTTCTATGAATTGGTGTAGGGCAAGTCTGGAACATCGACGTATGACGGGGAACAACACAGTGTCATATACTGGACGTCTTCGTTTGCGTACCTTTCGAGGAATATGGCGCGACACTGTTGGCACTGTTGTCGAAACGCTATTATGAGCGAGTTGTTTGCTACTTAGGGTGCATGGTCATATTGTGCGTATGAGGTCCCCCGAATTTAGACTAGGTAACGGAAAAGGTAGTTAAATTCTACGTATTTAGAGAGAAGGTCAAATCCTGTGAACAAGTGACATGTATATAGTATTCAATGCTCGTTGAGATGTTTTGTGGTTCGTCTGCAATCGCATCGCTCAGTTGTGCCTCGTCTCATTCTTGTGACTTCAATAATGCAGTTTGTCTGCGTACATTCATCAAAAAGAAAAAAAAACAATGTCCATCCATCTCACCTACTACATCTAGACATATGAACCCAACAGCTGTTAGCTCGCACTGATAACCTTTCACGCTTGTGTATTGGTGCTGTGATGGGCATTGACAGCACGGTCGCGAGTCGTCTTTACGAGGCTGTTCAACTGCTTGAAGTTTTACAAGCAGAACAAGAAGAGACACTTCAGGATTCCAGTCAGGTATTGAGGACCAATTATGTTAGAGCCTGGGACTATTAGCTACCAAAGCTCAACATGTGTGGTTGCTGCAGCTCAAAACTTGGTACTTAGAGCTTCTGGATGCCTTCACCATCTTAAAGCAGCAGCATTCCTGTTTAAAACAGGAACGGGATGACGTAGAGCAGCAATATCAGCATCTATGTGACGGGTGGAGACAAGAGTTGGAGCAAAAGCAGGCTGCATTTGACAGTGCTAGATCCAGCATCTTGTCTCAAAGGTAACCTGATTGCATGTGAGTGACTCGAGGCCAAAAACTGTAGCAAATAAGTTGTGGCATGAAGGGATGTGGAGGTTTTAAGAGCACGAATAACAGCAGATGTAGAAAGACCACTTAAGAGTCAGTGTGAAGCGCTGCGAAAGGTGTGCAATGACAGACCTGAAAGTATATATTATCAATCTCACCTATGTTTAGACTGGTAAATTCTCAAGGCAAACAATAGCTTCAGGAAATCCATCGTCTTCAAGGACAGCTTAGTGACCTGAAGAATGAGAGAGAATGCAAAAAACTTGATGCAGAAGCAAAAATACTTCATCTGGAGGTTGAAATTAAACGATTAGAATCGGAAGCATCAGCTGCAACCACGCACAGGGATATTAAGCATACACAAGGTACCCCAAAAAATCTATGTAAAACATGAAGAATAAATCCTCAATGGTTGCGCATTACAAAATGTGACCTTTCACTCCAGATCACACTGACAACGTGAAGTCCAGAGAAGCAGAGCTCCTGGCACAGATAGATACGTTGTCAAGCCAGCTTGTGAACCTTACCACAGAAGTTCACAGCCTCCGGTCTGAAAACTTGCACAAGTCCTTAGAGCATCAAAATGCAATAAAAGAACTGGAACTTGAAGTGTCACAAGCACAAGCTTCTGAAATGAATGTCAAACATGAGTTACAAGTGGCAAGAAACAAATTAAATCTGCTTGAATCGGAAATGATCGGGCTATCCCAACGGAATTATCGTCTGCTCGACAAATGTAAACTGGCCCAGAGTGATTTACTGCAGAACAAGCACAACTCACGAGCAATTCATCACCGGCTGCTAGCAGAATCTGAAGCCGTGGAGAAGCGCATTATAACAGCAATGTCAGGGTGCGCCCAGCACCTGGAAAAATTGACACATGTTGAGGACGAAAATAAGATGATTCGTGAGGAGATCGAAAACTTGATCAATCATGTTGATGAGATCGAGGTGATTTCTTTCAATTATAAGAATCAGTTGACCACCAATGTATCACAAGGTCAACAAATTCAAACCCGTGCAGCTGTGTCACGTTCTGCAAAGCATGGTTTAATGTATCACCTCCGCAGCAACTGTTGTTTCATTCTGGAAGTTGATGCAGGATGCAATCCTTCATTTTCCTGACACAGATACCCTCAGAAGAGCTGAACACTGTCAGGAGGACTGTGCACCTGATTGCTCTGGAGAGCTTGTTAGCGGGGACAGGTGACTCTGGAAAACAGTTGGTGAAATTTGAGTGGATTTGAACGACAGTGTTGATATTTACAAACAGTGCAACACATATACTGTTATCCCACTGACATAGATTCCACGTATCTAGTGCTCTGCAGGCTTGAACCGGGGGCAGAGGCTCGCGCTGGTGGACATGTCATACACAAACCTTCAATGGCGCCTGCTGCAGTACCAGCTGCCGCTCCACAGTGTACGGAACTTACGCATTGTGGATTGCAACCTGGGTTTTTACTTTCTCGAACTGCAGGGGGTCCAGCTATAGGCCAAGATCAATGTGCACACTGGATGGCAGCTACTCTGGTATGTTAACCCACTCATGTATACAGGTGTCAGACATTGAACAGGTTTAGTTTACAATTGTAGTGTTGCAGAAAGCTGTAGTTCTTGCCCATCAGATCCATTCAACCTTACAAGATGTTGAGAGCGAGAACCAACGTATGCCAAGTTATCCCGAGCTTTCAGATGTAGCCAATAACCCAAAAGCACAGGATGTGCTATGTGATAGCAGTCAGGCACTCATCCACAGTCGCAACCACAGATGGGCATTAATAAAGCGCCAATTACAATCAATACAAGAGCGCCAAAGCTCTTATTTGCCAGTATCAGGCCCTGTATAGCATGTAGCCAACTCAGGCTAACTGACATGCATCTCACTTCAAGATTTCACCAGTGTTGATGAGATACTCAGGGTTCAGCTGAACTTAGTGATTAAGATCATAGTCATGTTTGATTACAAGCACGTGAAATTGAACAGGCTCTTCAACTGTTGGTTTTCTGCTGTTCATGGACACTGCTTGAGAAGTTTCAGACATACCATTTGCCGACGAGTCACCTGGCTGGGTTGTCTTGATGATATCGCCCACACTGCTAGCACTTTCTGTGCCTCCTATAAACATGTGTGCAAGTTTCTTTATGGTCTTTGTAAACTGGGGCTGATCTCATGGCAGCATGAGAAAGGTGTAAAGAATTATTTGCATGATTGTAACTCACCTTGTGGCTGAATGTAAGGCAACTTTCTCTCCAACCCTTCTAAATTGCTTGTACTGTAACCTAGCATCTCAATTTGAGCAGCTATTTCTAAGGGACATATGTTCTGATATTCGTTTGTTACAGCATGTGAGGAACGCAATATTTTGCCACTGGCTTCTGTAGGTTCACTGTCATCTGCGATGCAATGCAACCGGGGTTAAACTCGAGTCAATTCGGAAACGAGTAACTCGTTCTTTACATGGCTATTCGAATTCCATATTGCAATCGTGATACATGAGAGGTACGAGGAGGTGGAGTACCTGAGCGTTCTTGCGTGTGTGCAGTGCTGGCACTGATAGAGAAGAGCCAGTCATCGTCAACAATCGATGACTCAGCTTTAACTACCCTATCAACCTGTGCTTGGGGATGCTCCACCTTCTTGGCATTTGTAGCTTGAGTGCTTGAATTTGCGCGTATTACTTCTGGTTGAATGCAGCACTTGGACATCAGAAGTTCATCCGTGTCGTCGGTATCAAAGCCATCGTCAACGAACATTGGAGGCAAAGTGCAACAGATAACAACAATAAGTCAATTCATTGTAGGAGATCGTTCATAAATCATCTGCTCGGATGTCTGGTTATGAGCAAAGGAAAAAGCCAACCATGTTTGCAAAGGGGTTATTTCACAGGTATGCTGCAAGCCATAGTACCTATCGATCGTATAACCTCACAAGGGAGGAAGATGTGAACTTCCTCTCCTGCTTTACGTTCTCAACTACCGGGTAATGACATTCAGCCTTGGCGGGTTTGCTTCAGAAGACCGATTCGCTATGTCGGTCGTTAGTGACTACAGGCGCCTCCCACATCCTTTGTTTCCACGTGTAGTTCGCCACGCGACAACCCGCGCAGTGCCATGAAAGAACCATCAACCAGATTCTACTCAGAAGCACTGGAACAAGGCCATCATGCTCTACTGAGGTCACGCATGGGGCTAGGTCTTGACTATAACCGCGAGTGGTGAACACATTGATGCCAAACAACTTATTCATATTCTCGAACAGCTTCGATATTTGGGCGAAAGTTCAGTAACATGGCTACTCTTCATCACATGCCTGGAGCTTTTGAATCGCAATTGGTTGCGCAAGTAGTCGATTCGCTGGCGATGTACATGATTGACAACGCGCGATTTATGGCGGAACGTCTGCACGCAGAATTCCCGAAGGAGGTGAGAATGCGCCTCTTGTTTGAATTATTAAGTTTTGTACTATAGTTTCTAGGTTGTTGTTAACGCAGGTGAGCGCTTCATGTTCTTGAAAGTCAACGTCTGGGACTAGCGGAGACATACGTTTGCATGCAGAGAAATGCCTATCTTCTGGGCGTATGCAATTTTTGGTGTGATAAACCGTATCCTGCGTATGAAGTGCTGCGAGGCAAGCGTTTCCCTCTTGGCCCTTTTCCAACAACCCATACTTGACGGTGTACTCCATTGCTACTTAATGGCCGACTGCGATCACTTTCCTGGTGCTCCATGAAACTCAAAAGGCTTAAGCAAATTTTGTAAATTCAACGTTGTAAATTCAATGTTGTAAATTCAACGCACTTTACATGTCTTCCTTGGCAAACTGCCTTTATTCGCTTGTGGCCGTGCAGGTTGCAGCTCTCCTCAAAGTCGCTACATGTTTGCAATCTGCTGCATGAAGCTTGGCAAGTACGGTGAGGCCGAAAAAGCCCTAGAAGCAGACAGCTCGTCGGTACAATCTGTTATGCTACTCCTTGCGACGTGCCATTAGTCTCCAGCGAAGAATAACAATATTCCGCGTGCAGGTACCCAACGGGGCATACGGGCATTTTCTACTGGGACGCATTGCAAAGCTCTCTAACCGCCATGGCAAAGCAATCTCTCACTTCGAGCGGTGCTTGTTACTCAATCCTATGATGTGGAGCGCATTCGAAGAGCTGTGTTCTCTGGGTACGTCGATCAAGCCTGCGGGCTTCAGTAGTCACTGTCGAAACAACTTTTCATGGCTTTGTGACCAAACTCCTACAAAAATGCTGCAGGAGAGTTCGAATCAGCAACGTCGTTGATGCAAATGCCAGAAGCATGTTCACGGCCAGCCCAAACTATTACCACCGTGGCAGTACCAAGGGTGAGGGACAATGCTGCGGTTGCAGAATTGGACATGTCATCTCCGTTGGCTGCAACACCAAAATCACCCAAGTTTCACGACTCTATGCAGCCTTCGGTGACCCCACCACAGCTACAGCCAGTAGAAGCTTCTGTCACCAAGGTGCTTTCTAGCTGCGGATACGCCATTTATGGTGTGTGCCAAGTTCACAAAGTCACTACGATGATTCAGACTAAAACAGGCAATTCCCATTCTAACAAGTATTCTGAACTGCCTGAGAGCATCTGGATTGCAATGAGCTGTGAAGAGAGCACAGGTGTTTTGTTTTGTTTGCTACAAGCGTCCTCTCCAGGTTGAAGAAAAGAACAGCGAGCCACCTGCGAGCACTCAAGTTGATGTGAATTCCATTGCAATAACACCGGCGGTTCCTGTTAATATGGTGGGGTGCAACAGTGCGGCGGGGCAGGTGGCTGTGGTGAAGCTCCTCTGCAGCCTTGGGACAGGACATCGGCTATTGATGCAGTACAAGAGTGCAGAGGCCATAGAGGCGTTCAATGCGTTGCCTTGCCAGCACCAGCAGACGCCGTGGGTTCTGACACAGATGGGCAAGGCCCACTTTGAGATGGTGAACTACAACGAAGCAAAGTACTTTTTCGAATGGAGCCTCGAGCAGGATCCGCACCGAGTCGAAGGCCTCGAATGGTATTCGACTGTACTTTGGCACATGAAAAAAGAGGTGTGGGCTCCACGCCGGCATGCTGGGCGCCGTAAGTGCTGTTGTAACGTGACCACGCTGTCCAGGTAGAGATCAGTCGACTGGCGCAGAAGGCGCTGTCGCTGGACCGGCTGTGCCCCCAGGCGTGGTGTGTGATGGGGAACTGCTTCTCTCTACAGAAGGAGCACGAAACCGCCCTCCGTTTCTTCCAGCGTGCGCTGCAGATAGATCCGCACTTCACTTACGCTTACACCCTGTGTGGGCACGAGTATTTTGCAAACGAAGACTTCGACAAAGCCCTTGCATACTTCAGAAATGCGATCACTCGAGACCCCCGCCACTACAACGCCTGGTGTGCTCGCAGCTCTGAAACAGTAGCACTGCTGTACATGCTTTTGTGTCAGTTAGATGGTAGCCGGGTGCTGCGCAAATTTATAATAGGGCGAATCTGCTTCCTGATTGTGATTTCGGTCACCGATGTTCACTGGTTTTTGGCCGAGCTATCGAATTCATCTCAGCTTGTCTTGCCATTTTTGTGATAAACCCTGAGCCTGAGGCTGAGGCTGTTTGTGCATCTCAAGTCACATGTGCAGTCAGCGCTGGCCTGTGTTTTAGTTTCAGGCACATCAGCCTGCATGAGATTGTGACCTTGTGAACGGCCTGTAATTTGTTCGAATGAGCCGAGGCATTTTGCTCCAAGGTAGCTGTAGAATACGTGGGGACGTAGATCAGGTTGGAGCCTGCTCTGGAAAGGGAGTGGTGCAAAGATAAATACAGATTGCTTGTCTTCTTCTATTTGTTAAGCTGCCAGGGTTCGTAGTAGATACAGTGATAAGATAGCAGTGGTTAGTCACTGTTGTAAATCCCAGATAGTAGAGAACTGCCATTCCCCTTCTATCTGTGCTCACCACTCCCTTGTTAGGGAGCTGACGCATACCAGACCCTAGGCCCCTGGTAACCACTCATGCAGACTAATATCTACTCTAGGTATCTCAGGTGTAATGATATGCTTGTTCTTTCTCACACAACCGATCCTTATTGAATAATATAGTGGGAAGCTACTCACGGGCGATCGCACTATCTTGGCTTTAACTGGTAACCATTACCACAATATCTCATGCTGTACACCTCAGGAGACACCAGTGTGCACACCGCACACTCCCTAGTCCCATTCACATGGCTCACTAACTGCCGTTTCAGTGAGTTTTTCATTTTTTGAGTACGTGCTTTTTTTGCCAGATCTAACCATCTTTTTTCAGACTTTTTCAGACAGCTCGACAGTGCAACGTTGCCGGCATTTGCTTTTTGCAATGCACGCTTCGAACTTGCCACTAGGGCTTAATTCGAGCTTCCAATTGAAAGCCCAATGCCTTGTTTTGTTTTAGTGTGTGCCAAGTTACAGTTTCACAAGATTCCCCTATACCTGGTCATCTTGAGACTCTTGTATGGTGGCTAGGATTGAAGTCAGCCCAGCCGGTTATTGTTTGATGCTGAGCCACAGTTATCGTTAACCGACTGTAGTGGTCCTGGTCCTAGGACTCATTGCCACCTTAACCTCAGATCTGACTCATCCGTCGGTCTTCGAGCCTGAACACCCAGCCTACCTGAACATCTCTCCATAGCAGCCCCTGTCAAAGGGCAACCACATAGCTGTGTACTCTGTAGCAAACTCCCAGGCCCTGTTCGATCGCACATTCATTATTGCACATCATGTGTGGTCTCAAAATCTAGTAGTTCACTTGCGTGCTTGCAGGCGAAGCTCAATGAGCTATACTAATCCATAAGCAGTCCGACATTTTATTTTACTCCTTTTTGGCACTCCATCTGGTTTGTTGAACCTAACAAGTTGCATCTTCCTTTTCCTTGTAACAAACTAGTTTTGTGGGCTGTTAGATTTCCTGTAAAGATTTCCAAGAGGACACAGCCAAAGCTACATTGGGACTCCTAGATATGATTCCATCGCCATGCCCTATTTTGCATGCAACTGTGATGGTGTGCGCACTTAGAGTGCTTTAAATGAAGGATTAGGCTTTTTGTTTCTGTCCAAATGGCCTGGATGGCGCAAGAATTGCATTCTGGGGCAGCTATCTGTGTGTTTCAGGTACGGTATTGGTCAGATATACTACCGACAAGAAAAGTATGAGATGGCTATAAACAACTTCAAGCACGCGCTGAATATCAACCCCCGGTCTTCAGTCCTCATGTGCTACTTGGGAATGGCCTACCATAAGTCAGGTCGAGTTCCAGAAGCGCTCAGTGCGTTAAAAAGTGCAATTAAACTTGATGGCCAGAATCCGCTGGCACGGTATGAGTATGCTGCCGTCCTCGTGCAGCAGGACAAGCTCCAAGAGGCGATTGTAGAGCTAGAGAGTTTGAAGGTTTGTTCCCAGCAAGTTTGATTCACAAATCAGCGTTCTTGTGGCCCTGCATCACTTTGTTTGTGAGGACTGTACACCGTTGTTGCAGGATATGGCTCCTAGGGAGGCATCGGTGTACTTCCAGATGGGTAAAGTCTACAAGAAGTTGAAAAAGCTGAATGAAGCTCACATGCACTTCAGTCATGCGTTGGACTTGAAGCCTACCTCCAACGATCAGAATCTTATAAAATCTGCCATAGAGAAGCTCCATGTGGATGATGAAGAAGTGGACGATGAAATGTGACCCAGTTCGTACCTATGGTAGAAAGGCCGTCCGTTACGCATTTCCGGGAGAGTTCGAGTTCCATTTTATCAATACAATTTTTGACTTAAAATGTGTGCATTCCTTTTGATGTTGACCCCGCTGAAACGTGTAATTGAAAGCACCTGGGAGAAGCAATGCCTGGTATTTGTTTCATTATGCACTGAAAGGTGACCAAGTCACAAGAACGATAATAACCCCAGTCCAAAAATGACCAACACCAGTCTGCCAGGCCTTGGTTACATTATGAAGCAATACAAAATTGCATACTAAAGCACGGTCATGAAAAGAATCAACAAAGGATTAATGTTACATCGTACAGGTCAGTATGTGCAAGCGGAAGGGCTCACATATAGTACACCAGAAAGATCAGTACTGTAGCTACAACGAGCATGTACACTCCTTTCAAAGGTGTGGACAGGTGCTCGACGCCACCTGAGATATCCGATCACTGCTCTCTTCGCCATCTAGTAGCTGAAGAGAAAATCCGAATTTATACACTCCTCGTTTAATCAAGTACTTCTTGTGCACCTGCACACGTTACAAAGTAGTGAAGATAGCTCGTAGAGTCAAAGCTTGATGGGTACCTGGACTGCACGTACCGAAGGAGTCCAGGAATCATCTCCGCCGACACCCATATGCACACCGTCTAAGTGGAGGAAGCAGTTGCCAGGATGAAGCTCATGATCATGCTTGGCATGGAACAGGTTTTCCATGCTGTAATAGCTTGCTGAAAAATGCATTCCACCCCTAGGGTAAAAGGAGCACATATCAGAAACGTTGGCATCATCACTGCAAGGCCAAGCGCACTCTCCGCCTTGGAGATTCGGCTTCAAGGCCCTTGCAAGCAGTGTGGGGCAAGAGGAGAGTTCGCTATCAGTGCCTGGAGCAAGGGCAACCCAGTGTGTGCCACCACGTCCCCCATTTTCAGATGGAGCAATGTATGGAGTGTGCAACGCCTTAATGTCAGAATGATAAACCCGCTTCAGAGCCCCTGCCTGCCGATCAATGTAATTTTCTTGAGGACCTCTGCGAAGGTGTGCAAACTTTTTCAAAATGATATTGCGGACCAAGCACTCGGAGTCAAAGCACACAGCTCATGACAAAGTTCTCACACCGATAAATCATGCCAAACATACACACACACCTCCCTAACCACAGGCACTGCTTAAGAGTGCTCGGCAAGCAAAAGCGCAGGCCGAGCCGGGCCAGAGAGTTCAAGTGGCCTTCTGTTTTCAGCGGCATGAACCTATTGACGTCAAAGGTCAACGCCAACCGCAAACCAGACGTATCAAAGTCGTACTGCACCTGTACCACACCAACATGTAGGGCGACGCAAGCTGGACAGCGTGTCGAACTATGAACTGGCCGAGATGCCCACCGTGAGGGTGATGGTTCTGTCTACATCACCATATTCTGCACAATTCTCATCATCGCCATCTGGAGGCTGCTCTGCGTTCCAATGCGCACCGCCGACCTCTAGGCTAGCGCCAGCTGAACTGCTGCTTTCAACAAACCTGGGGTTCCCAGAAGGCCGCATCACAGTGACCACCTACAAGCGAATTAGGAAACAAAGTTACGTAGCTAAGCAGACGCCTCCGTGGAGCATTACACAGCATTCGTCACCTGTAACTCAACCGAAGCGTCTGACGGCGTGCCGACGACATCTACATGACAAGACTGGGGGACGAGAGGCGATTCCAGTCCGAAGGACCGCCATCTAGCTGCATGGGACGTCCCGCTGTCGCCTCCCCGATCATTATCCGTCGGCGCTCGGACAACGCACACCTCTACCGGTGCGAGCAGCATCTCTTCCCCCCCCTTCGCCCACCTGTACCAGCAACCCACTACCACACAATACGACACCCCCTGCTACACCATTCTTTCGATCCAGCACAAGCGACACAGCAAAAGTCAAACCGCAAGGCGCACCGATCCAGCATACCAGTAGCCCTGCAGACCGACGCAGCCCACGCTACTTCCCCCGAGCCACCACAAATCGACGACACTGTCACGGAATCACTCGTCTGCCGTACTGACAGACTGTCACCTGTGTTTTCAACCCCCTCCAAGCAGGGCTGTATCGCACACTGGGTGCTCTCCCGCACCTCACCCGAGACATCCAGCTGCTCAACAGTGAACTCGTGTCCGGGCGCAACAAGGCTGCCTGAAGTAGATATTGCTCTAACCTACAAGCTTGCACCCACACATAGGCTACTCATTACCAAAGTTCGCACAGCTACGTCGTAATCATCCGCCCTGGTGACAGGCACACCTCAAAGAAGACTAAGCCCGCACTCGCTCCACACACGCTGCTTATCACCTGCAGGTCTGCTGGGGAAAATTGCACTGCTACAGTGGCTTTGCATCCAGGTTTCAACGCCGTCAAGATCCCACTGTCATCAACCAGCGGCTGCCATGCATGATCTGCTGCCGAATTACTCTTGCAGCGGACAAGCTTCATGCAAGAGTCCAGCTTTGGCGGTGGTTCAATTGAGTGCTCCTGAGCAGTTCACCGAAGCAGTTGCTGATGGTTCCACGGCAATCTTGAAAGAAGTGGGCAGCTGAGAGGAGCACCTGAGGGCGAGTGGGCTGAGAGGGCGGAGGAGATGCCAATAGTACGGGGCTGCCGTTGACAATCACACGCCACTGGAAGCTGACGTTCGTCAGCTGCAGGAAATCGAAGTTGTTCGAGGCTTCGACGTGGACTGTGAGAGGAGAGGAGACGCAGTGCAGCGACAGATTGATCGGAGACTGCACGTGCTTGACTTCGTACAGCGATGGATGGGGCACCCGGTTGGGAAACACGAGGCCGTTGATACAAAACTGAGCGTCGTGGCACTGGTCTTCAAAATCCCCACCATAGCACCAGAAATTCTGCCCAGAGTACCCTGGCATCCCAGCCCGTGTCATGAGGCCTTGGTCGACCCTGCGGACGATTTGAATACGGTTGATGTTACAACCTGTGACTAATACCTCAGTACTAATATACCGAGAGCAAAGGCCAGGCCTCGGGCCATCGATTTTGGGCTTGTCTACTGATCTACGGCTTTTTAGGTTTCACTACGGTGACCATATATAATTAAATATACTTTATTCTCTCTCGTGAATCCTTCGAACCCACTCGTATCGTAAAAGAGCGATGCAGTGTAGCACAAGGACAACGGTGAAGAAGACCATCCACAAGTGCTGTGACAAGTGATCAGCTTACAATGGTATACAATCAGTACACTTTTTGGATAAACAGCAAACCATATCACGTAAGAAACGTAGGGTAGATGATAAACTGAAGCCTTAATCTCTCATCTAGTATAGTTGCTAGGCCACAACTAGTTTTGCGGATTCAGCACCTATCTTGATAACAAAGCAAAGCAAAGTGATCCAATTGAGGAGTTGTGTCGCAATCGACCCCAGGAAACGACAGAACACACCTGTAAGTACGAGGTACATGACAACCCCGAGCGACCAGAGATCGACGAGAGGTGAGTAAGCTTCGCCAAGGAGAATTTCAGGTGCAGTGTACCATAGTGTCCCAGTCACCCCCTCCATCCTCTCCCGTGCCCTGACGGCCTTAGCAAGCCCAAAGTCGACAATTGTGATGGACTTTAGATCGCCAGTGCGGCCGAACACAAGGTTCTCCAGCTTTAGGTCACGATGGCTGATGCCGTGGCTGTGCATGTGACTAACACCATCCAGGAGGCAACGCATCAGCACCTGCAGACTCATTGGGTTCCCGAAACTCAAGAAATACGCCCAGGTTAATGCTTTTTTTCGAAGAAATACCACAGCCTGGGGAGTGACCAACTGCAGTTGCTGCTTTTCAGACGTCGCTGTTGTGAAAACGTCCACGAAGCGACCAAACTTGTGTGCTTGCCTAAAGCATTTCTCCCCAGGGACTCTGCAATGGCCCTGTTTGGGATTCTACATCTGGGCGAACGTCACAATCTGCCCCACACGCTACTGCTGATACAATAACTCATGGTTCTCCCCAGCTGAGCGAGCCAAACGTTTTGAAATTCACTGTCAACAGTCAGCTCTAAGACCTTTGAGGGTCATGGCACATTGTCTTCAAAACTGAGCATTTACACAAGAATAATAACAGCCAACACCAAGCTGATAAGATTTGTCCGACAAATGCAATGCTTACGAATAATCAGTCGTTTGAGAAATTACGTGCCGGGTTGTCGTGGTTGAAAAGTGCTCAAAGAAGGAATGAGCGTGGCTGCGCACGATGGCATCATCATGAGAGAAGGCAGATGAATAGTCCATCATGTCTGGACCCTGCAGGAGATCCATGACAATAATACAGGCCCCAAAGTGAGATGCCAAGGGATCATCCTGCAGAAAATACTCCACAAAACGGACAATGTTCGGGTGCCGGAGCCTGCCCATCAAGTTCAGCTCATTCAGCAACGCCTGCACGGAGTTCAAATCAACAATCTGCTCTCACTCAACATCCATCTACCCGCCCTCAAGCAGTTCGAGTACACACACAAAGTAGATGCAAGGAAAGCATGCCTCCTTGTCAATGTCCCGCCCCCCCAACTGTGGACTCTCAGACACAGTCATCATCTTCGCAGCGTACTTCTTCCCACTTGATTTCTGTGTACATTCTCGAACAACTGCGTACCCACCCGTGCCCAGCACTTCCCCTAGCTCGTACAGATCAAGAAAATTCTTGTGGTTGCGTTTCGCATACTCCGGTTTGATAAGCCCCGGCGCAAACCTGTCCTTCAGGTTGCAAGGGCAAGATGTTGCCCGCTTGAGGCTGGCTGCAAGCACCGCTCGTAGGTCCTCACCAGTGAACCCAAATTTGAAGCTACTGAGAGCTACTGAGAGCTACTGAGAGCAGATCGTAAGTCTCTGCATGAGTGGTTACCAGGGGCCTGGCAATAGGCCAGGCCTCTCTGTGTCGAATTTGTGTCAGCTCCTATTTACAGGAGCGCCAGGGGGGTTGTGCACAGAACCCTCGCATCTTTACAACGTTGCGAACAGCACTACAGCTGCGCACCAGTAGATCAGGAACATCTTCCAGAGCAGCATGCGTGCTTGCTCTTTGCGGTTGACAGCGTAGCGGGTTGCCAGGCTGAGGGGTCTGCAGGTGCCCCCCCCTTCAAGCACGAGCGCATCGGCTCGTATTTCAACACCCTTGCAAAGCTCGCTGGCCCTGTACAGCGAAGGAAAGTCCTGGCTCCCCGCTGATGTGACGTACATCTTCTCACCTCCGCCAGAGATCTCCAGCATCCACGTCGCAGGATTGTATCCCTGTGGAAGCGGGGCAACTCCAGGAATGCCCTGCATACCACACCGACTTGAAGAGCCTAACCTAACGAAACTTAACAACGCCACGCAGCTGGAGAGAATGTCAAGTCCCCCGGCTCACCTGGAAGTACGCAATGAGGGAGGAGGACTGGCGACCGACGCTGCCACAGAATATCAGCTTCCCGCCCATTCCGAGGAGCACAAGCCGGTCAAAAGTCTCGAAAATTTCAATCGACGGCTGATGTATGGTTACCATAACCGTCCTGCCATTGCTCGCAACGTTCTTCACTGCCTCAATCACAGCCCCTGCACTGCGAGCGTCCAGCCCCGACGTCGGCTCATCCATAAACTGCATCAACGTCCACTTTCACTAGGCAGAAGGGGAGTGGCGGGCTCGGGGTTACGTGTTGATCAGTTTCGAGCACACCATGACACTGGGATTTGCCACCAGCTCAACTCCGATGGACAGCCTTCGCCTCTGCTCTACTGACAGCCCGCTTTCACCTGGCTCTCCCACCTGGTTATCTTTGATATCCATCATCTCCGTCACTAGCAGCACCTCAAGAATGTAAGCCCTACGCAGCGCGGGGCTGACATCAGAAGTCAAGCGGAGACCAGCTGAAAACTGCAGGGACTCCATCACAGTGAGGCTGCCAGAGTGGACGTCAACCTGCTCGACGTATCCGACGACCCGTGCCCAAGTTTCTTGGACTTTTGGGTGACCGTTCACCATCAATTCGCCGCGGGTGACGCCCTGTGTTTTCCGGCCAGCCAAAACGTCCATCAGGGTTGTTTTCCCGGCCCCGGAACCACCCATAAGGGCGACCAAAACGCCGGGCTCGGCAAATCCTGCACAAGTGTCAGGTGTTTGATCACATTGTATGGTGTATGGTATTCAAGATATACGCGAACAAAAGTTTCGCAAAAGTGTTACGTGCTTGTTGATGTACAACGTGACACATTGTGGCCCGCGTGTAAACTGTGAACAAGTCTAGGGGCCGCAAACCGGTGACGTCATCTAGAAGCCTCTTCTTCCCTGCAAGCTCTTCCCCTGCTTCAGCGGGCATAATATTTAGGGCTGCTGCCCCAGTTAATCCCTTGGGCACAGGGACATAATAGCTCAGGTTCCTCCACACCACTGTGATGGGCGTAAAGTGTAGAGCAGACGCAACCCCCAGAGAGGAAGACCGGCGCGGCGATCCAGCTTCTAGATCCTTCTTAACCTTCTTTGTGTCTGACAACAGCTTCTGGGCTTCGGTCTGCGCCTTTCGAGCCTCCCTGCACATCATCCAAATCACACAGTCAACAAATATATGTTCTACACCCACTGCAAACCACCTGTAGCCACGAATCTGGCACCACAATTCTAACGCTGTCATACACTGTTATCTATGTCCACGATACTGCATCCACTGTAACACTGCTGCGCACAGAAACATTGTACCAACACAAAGCATGTGGTGATTTCAACAGCCCTGTAACCTTGTTTCAGCCTGTAACGAATCTGATACACTGATGTAGCCTATCCCGAGATCAGTCGGGGGTTTAAAAGACCAACGTTTGTGCAATCCTGCTAGTGTGCACCCAGCCTGCGCAGCATGTTAAGTGAAGCAATTTCAAACACAAATACTTTGGGCGATCTGTGTACACCGTGAATCCTCAAAACGCTCCAGCACGTTGATCAAGCATGAAACAAAATAAGTTTCAAATGCCATGCGAACAACTTATCCAGCTACCCACTGATCTCAGTGCAGAGAGAAAAGGTGTAACAATGCTGTAACATGAAACGCACT
This sequence comes from Smithsoniella earleae, assembly GCA_032356285.1. Lineage (NCBI taxonomy): Eukaryota > Viridiplantae > Chlorophyta > Ulvophyceae > Smithsoniella > Smithsoniella earleae. The sequence goes on along the minus strand of JAULKQ010055821.1, from coordinate 2,690 downwards.
CGAGGGAAGCCTTCAGCTCATCTTTGTTGTAGATGGTAGGGGCAGCTTGCGGCGCAGGCAAGTAATGGAGGGCCACAGCTGATAAGTTTGTCAGCAGAATGAAGCAGGAGACGTTAAAGACGATACCAATCCAAACCCAGTGTCTGCACCACCACGAGCCAAGGTCAAACACACACCAGTCAGGGGAGTTAGTCAACGGAGATGTAGGGTAACTTGTGATCTAGTAACATAATGGAGCCTGTCTACGAAGCATGTGCACAAAAGGTTTGACATCGAGCTGTGCACAACGCAATCTGGGCCCGCGTTATCTCGAATTCACCCAAAACTAAATTAATTAATTCAACGCTGGGGGGATGATCCATACCGCTCAGTAAAGAAGTCAAACGCTTCCAGGGCAACAACGCCTGCTGTGTCTGTGGTTCCTGGCACTGGTGTATTCCATCGTGGGGAAGTAAATTCGTTAATGGCTAGGGAACGGATGGTGTAGGCGAATGGTGAGATCCAGTACAGCCAGACCACCCAAGAGGGGATGGACCCTCGGACAATGATGAAGCCAGAGTTAATGATGAGCAGCAGCAGCAAGAATCCACCGGCCCCCTGTGCCGCTGTGGGGCTTTTAAAGACACTACCCATGAGACGGAAGATCGACGTCAGTGCAAGTGAAGTGGATATGAGAACCAGTAGCCACAAGATGAAATACCCCGCGGAATCTGCATGCGGATTTATCACTGTTACAGGTACACAACTGGAGGCAATCTGATGTAACATGTTGCCAAATTGGACCCACACATGCAGCTTGAGCGTGTGAAGATGCCACTGTGGCTATGGGGTGCTGTTGCAGCGGTGTAACTTTCTCGAGCTGCTTGCCCACGCGCTCCTGTGACGCGTGGGTGGCTGAGATGCTGCGTTCTAGACCACAGTGGCTCTGAAGATGGTGGCCTTGCGGACGACCGACAGTGTTAAGGTAATTTGAAAGGAGAGCTACTAAGTACGCGGTCATGCATCAAAGCCCAGGTAGCTGTAGCTCAGTAGGCTGATCTGTGCACAACCCCTGGGCCACTCCTGTAACAAGGAGCTGACTCCAACCCGAGTAGGGGACACAGAGAGGCCTAGCCTATCTGCCCTATAATTCGTTCATCCATATGGCACACTTGTGGGTAAGCTAGTATCGGGTTGGTCACGGACGTAACAAGATCAACTGCTCTACTGGTGACTCACTATTTGGGCTTCACTGCAGTGACCTGTCTTATTGTTGAGCTATATCCGATTTGGTGAGAAGAGTGTGACAATAGCACATCAGGAGGGCGGCGCACCTGTGGTGTAGCCGATCATGAAGTACACGATGACTGAGAAGATGAAAGCTTCGAGGATGGACAGGGGCACCTGCACCAGGCTGAGTGACCACACGTACGCCAGGGCCGAGTACAGCCCTGAGCCACGGTGCTTGAACCACACCGCTCGGTTTTGGAGCGCCAGAGTCAGCTGAGGCATCCCACCGAACGCGAAGAACAGCCCCGACAAAAACATCGCGCTCATAAACGTCCTGAAACACAATGCATGCTATCTGTGCACAATTGAACTGCTGCTCAAGCTCAAACAGTTACGATCCGAAGTAACGTCTTGGGGCGTGTGAACGATAAGATTTGTGCTCAACTGTATAGAAACGGATCTCTGCCGTGGCTGGCATTCCACAAAGTATAATTTTGCTATGTGAATGTTGAAGATAACCATTGTTTCTTTTCAGCTCCGAGTTACAGAGACTCTACTATGTACCTTACTGAGTACATAGTAGGACACATCACAGCTTCACCTATTCTATGTGACTGCTGTTAAATGCCTCTGCACGGTACGGATACTATGCAACAAGATAGCAAGTCTGTTAAGTGGTGCCGAAGACAATTTGCTGGTACACCTACACTCTCAACTCCCATTGAAAGTGTGTGACAATCCCTCACACTATCCTGAATGGGCGTCAAAATCGTGCACTTAAGTTGTTTAGCTGATCATACTTGCACGAGTTCTTGACCTTTGAGATTGCTTGATCTTTATATTTATCTGCTCAAACGGATCCGCTGCGCTGACGAACTGGAGAGACAGCTAAATTGACATCTGGTTCTGAACCATTGTTGTCACTTAAGGTTACCCTTAGCCTGGGACCTGCTCTGTGTCTTCTTCTTGAGCGCATGACATGAGAACGTTGTACATGGAAGGTTACTGCATCAAGATAACTGTGGCATTTTGTAGTGACAGGATGTGCCTTTACCTCAGATACATGTGATTTGAATGGTGAAAGTACTCGACAGCTACCCTGTGTTATGAAGTCCATGCTATTCAGGGCTGCAGGAGCATTCATGATTCGCCTGGGAACTCACCTTGCACAACACTCTGAGTGTCCATTCCCAGCCTCGGCCAGACCTGAGGATGTCTGCCTACTCAAGTCTGGCCCCTGTCGAGCTTGAGGAGATGCTGAAGGAAGAGGACATGCATTAACCTCGGCATTTGACTTACCAGACAAGATGTGCTCAGAGTGACTGCACGGTAACCTTATCTGTGACATGCACAGTAACAATTGCAAAACGAATGTTCTGAAGCATGACAAGCTTATAAAATTTGACAGTGACTTTGTGAACACACCTATCCTTCTGAAGAGGTTGTGCCTCTTCTCCATCCACCTTTGGCTCAGCTCTGTG
>JAULKQ010055710.1:238-24010 GCA_032356285.1 Smithsoniella earleae | reverse complement strand
GTCACGAAGACGCATATGTGATCATGGGATGGGGCACAGTGGAAGACATTGTGATCACCTTCATGGGCACACAAGAGGACGCAGGGCACAACATGAACACCGCTCACGTGGGAGAACAAACAACCGTGACAACGGACAGTCACGCAATGCCGCTTCCGAAGATATACATTGCCATTTATGCGGTTACACAAGTCACTGGGCAGCTGCTTGTATGGACTGGGCCAAACAGCGAAATGAATATCGCCCAGGATCCTCCTAGGGCAAATGAAGCGAATGAAGAATGCTCAAATAATGAATGTATGTATACGTGGCTCGGGTTTGCTGCGAGTGCACCAATAGATGCGCTCTCTGTTCCCATGCATTCTGACATTGACTTGACCGATGTTTTTTGATACCTGTTTTAGGACTCATCTGACCACTTTTCGACGTGTTTTATACGACAACAACCACTGCGGTTACGTACATTATGATGGTCAGAAGAAAACCCCAATTCTTGGGGTCGGAACAATAGTTCCGAAATGTGCCGTGAATGGAAGGACAATGTTCCTTAGGATCTCGAATGAGCATCACGTCAAGAGTGCCATGGCCAGAAGATCCGTTGTCAGTGGCCGCCAATTACCAATGCAGTCAGGCTCAAGCTTGAGGCAACACATGCATGGGCTCAATTATCACTCAACAATAGAACACACATCCCCCTACTTACAGATGAATTTATTCTATGTCAAAGGCCAATTGGTTCCTAACCCAGACTGTGTGCATGTTAACTGAACTCGAACTTTACGAATGTTCATGATCTTCAGAAGTGGTCGTTGATCCCTACGCGCATGGCAGGACCTCAAAATGACGTTCAGTATACATGTGAACCGTGTACGTTCTGGAAAGTTAAACGCGTCACTCACCAGGCATTAGACAACCTGAAGCCACGTCCCCGACATGGCGCTGTACTGCAAGTTGAGCTGCCTTTTCCTAAAGAAATGCACCCCGATGTACTGCTGACCACTGTTGATGAGTGATCTCGTTTTGCATTCGCCGTACCATTAAAGTTGAAACCTTGCTCCCAACTAGAGTTATGAAACTTGATCACAAAATTGAATAATCAAGGTATGACGGTTCAAGAGATTCACAGTGACGGTGGAGTTGAATTCGTCAATCATGTAGTCTGGAGATGTCTAGCAGATCACAGCATCTCTAGATCTCATTCAATCTCACCAGCAGACAGTCCGATGAGCAACGGTAATATCGAACGCCATCATGGCAGTTGTTTGCACTATTGCGCGCAATATTGCATGCACGCGATGTTCGGCGCTGTGCTCGGAGCCTTGTTCTCTAGGGAGTTGTGTACGTACTTAATCGTTTTCCTCATTGCATTCCAAGTGGCTTGACGGTGGATAGCGAGCAACAGGTTAAATCCATTATCCCATGAAATTTTCTATGGTCGTAAGCTTAGTTTGCTTGCATATCTGCGTGCTTTAGGACTCAAGTGCTACTAGCTTATCCCTGGACGTCCTGACAAACTGCAGTCGCATAGCGCTCCAGCTACACTGGTTGGATACGGAAGTGACGATAGGGAACCCATTGCGATCAACATCATCTTTCATGTTGAAAGGTGCTGGGTTTTAGCTAGCGGTGATGTGTTATTCGATGAGATGTATCATAAGCCTTGTCACGAGTCTCACATCAAGTTTCACGTCATGTCAAATTTATTGCAAGGTAGTCTACGAGTATTCCTCAACCTCTGATGCTTTGCAATACTCCATATCTGGCGGTGCAGGGAACACTGTTGCACTTCTTCAGCCCAAGGTACTGGGCACTAGTTCAGCACCAGACGTCATGCTAGCAATAGAAAGTGATGCAGATACGAATGACGAATGTCCGCACCGGTCTGAGTGGGGGAATTCAAACAAATGTAAGAATAATCGATGCAAGAATGGGCAAAATCCATTGTATATATCGCTAAAGCAGGTTTGAATCTAGCTCATGACGATAATTGCGAGACACGCACTCTTGACGATTCTGAAATGTCCTACAGTCGTGGTGAAGTGCCCTGATTGTATTCATACCAGGCACATGCATATCCCACTGACCAACATCAGGAGACGATGCAGCGATTAGAAGAGACAGAATACTCAATGCGTGCGCCTGTGTGTTACAACAGCTCCCTTGAAAGAATGTCTGAACGCTAACAGATCTTCCTCCTGGTTCACCAGCGAATCCATGCATATAGGTGATTGCATATAAGCTGTCCCCAACTTGTATCTAAGGGTTAGGCCCAGGTACCAGGCAGGGATTATTCCAATAACTGGGCACCGACTGTGAGTCAGTCCGTTCTACGATGCTGGCTGAGGTACGCCGCCAAGTACGAAATTCTGCAGGCTGATATTCAAACTGGATTTCTGATCAGTCCACTGTCTGACGAAGTCCATATTAAGCAGCTGCCATTATTCAGCGAAGGGACCTATCAGGATTGGAAGCTCAACAAAGCCCTAGGCCTGTACGGGCTTAAACAAGGACGAGGACCTTTGACGTGGTGCCGCATACTTGATTGCACGCACTTGAATGCGCGACGTTGAATCAGCTGCCTGCCTGTTATGGCGCTAGAACTTGCTTTAATTGTAAAATTTGGACCTTCAATCTTATATGCGATTTCGTGTACTTGTCTTCCCCTCTGGCATGTCCCCAGACACGGGCAGACCTAGTGTCGCCCTGGTGCCATACCATCGCCCCCAGCAGCCATACGTAGGGGTCAAAAGATGCCGTGAATGCATCACGGAATCGTCAGATGAGTAGTATGATCCACGAATGGTGTGACGAGGCGGTCCATTTCCAAGAGAAGATGGTTTTTCCAGACGGCTGGCCTTCCCCGAGCAGCCACCTGCCAACGACTCAGTGCAAACACTCCAAGAACTTAACCCACCTCCAGAAATCCCAGCAATACTTCCAAATGTTATTGCAAGAGCATGTAGTCAAGCACACGAACGGATCCGGATGGCCATCCAACCGGACCCAGTTCCGAATCCGCCGCCACCACGTCGTTCCCCATCAGAACGACCAACACAGCGCCTGGCAGAGGAATCCACTTTCGAAGATGCATGCGCTTCTGTTTCTAGAACATTCAGTTACTTTGCTTGATAAGGTGTTTTATAGGATGCCACCTTGACGGTGGACTTGTCTCGGATATAAATTGATTGATTGTACCAGCACAAGGTACTGGTTGATGTTGATAGGTCACTAATACGACTATCATTGTAAGTTGCCAGTCAAAGGTAAGCAGGTTATGGGTCCATAGCGCTACTCTGCGCACTTTATCACGAGACTAGCTCGTGCATTCGCTTACGATATCACATTTTCTTAGTGTTCATTAGCTTTGGGTTAAACATGCCTACTGAAACCAGCGCTGGTGCTGGTACTGCTGACCCGATAGTCAAACGTGCATTAGGCCATGACTGGAAGACGTTCAAGCCGTGGGAAGTTCCGTACAACCCAGTTTCGAAGTTTATGGAAGCTTTTACAATCCAACTACTCGTTCGAGATGCATCATGGGCTATTTCTGAACGCCGTACTGGTGACGAATCCCTCAATACGCTATTACTAATGAGCTTGAAGCAATGCCTGCCACCTGCAAAGGTGAGTGTTATTCGGTCATGTTTATCCTTTAAAGATGCATGGCAGCATCTTCTGTGCCACCAGAACGCTGAGCGTGTTTCCACATTGGCATCTCGGCAGCAAGAATTAACCAACATTAGGTTGGAAATAACCGAGACATTAGAAGAGTACTGTGACCGAGTTTCACAACTTTGGCTATCTTTAGAGCCCCCGCAGCATTTGGCGGCTGCTGATGTGAATCCCTTCACCGAGGAGCAGGCTATCGAGTTTTTAATGCGTGGGCTGCCAAGTCAGATGTCCTGGTTCATGTCATTACTAACTGCAAACAATGCAAATACCTTTGCTGCTGTCTTCGCATTACAGCAAAAGCACAACCGCTCAGCCGCCTCAGAAGCCGCACATGCCGAACTACAAGCCGTACAGCGCCAGAACCGCGCTCGACAAAATACCGGCAGAAGGAATCGAGGGCGACGCTGGGCCACAAATCATCGAAGCTACGGCGAGCCAGCGGCTACCTCTAACTCCAACCGTGGGCAACGTCAAGGAAGATCTACTCGCAGCTTCAGAGGTCACGGTCGCCATGGCAGACAATGGAGTCAAAATGACGGCGCGAGCCAGGCCCGACACTCCGCTAATGACAGACCCCCTCATACGTGTCATCAACAAGAAGAGTTTAGTCATCAGGTCGGCGCAGCCGAGTTCAATAATCTCGAGCTCATTCATTCGAACTTCGCAGAACCATCTTCACAGCCTACTGTACAGTCTGCGATGATTGAGCTTGAATTGTGTGTTGATTCAGGGACAACTCATGTTGTTACTAACGATAAGTCATTACTCAGCAATTACCGAGATTTTCGTCATGGTGAAGGAACAGTTAAACTGGCCAGCAACAATGCCACAAGTGTTGCCGAAGGGAGCGGCACGCTGACGTTGAAATCCCGATCCACTGGCAGCATTCTCCAATTCCACCACGCCCTCTTTCTACCGACAGCGAGACGAACTCTGATATGCATGGGACGCACGCTGCGCAATGGCGTCTACTGGCATTTTGATGGCCCCAGTGGCGGCTATGTTGAGATCGAGAACAAGGGGTTTTGGGCAGAGATCAAACTTGCTCGTAACAATTTACTCTTTCTCGATGCATACCCAGTTCCAGCTGTCAGTTCAAATATGATAACTTCTGACATTCCAGAAACTTCTGAAGATGCGCCCGAACCTTCCGATACTGAACACGGGGTTCTTATGACGCACGCGGATATCGTGCATAGAAGATTCGGCCATTTAGGTACCCAGGCCGCAAAAGAATTGGTTCGACGGGGTTTTCTATCGCCCGAAGCTGCCGAGCAGCTGCCTGAACCCTGCGATACATGCATTGCTGCTAAGCAAAAGCAGACATCACGCAAGGCACCAGTTAACCGCGCTAGTCACCCCCTTCAACGGATTCATGTTGATTTAATGGGAGAGATTCACCCCACGGGCTACGACAACTCCCGCTTTATTCTTGTGATAACAGATCAGTTTTCAGGGTACACAGAGGCTCACCCCCTGATACGTAAGAGCGATGCGTCACAGCGGCTAGTGGAGCGCGTTTTATTTTTTGAAGCGAAGTTGCAGCCCCTGCACCTATGTGAGCTTTTCTCTGATCAAGGCGGAGAATTTTTAAATTCATTTCTCGACGCATGGGCACGCGGCCGCGGCGTCCAGCACTTGACATCTCCTGCGCGCACGCCAAAATGCAATGGGCGCGCTGAAGCACATAATCGTGCAGTTACAGAAGTAACCCGCGCGCTAATGATTGACGGTAACATACCGGATGACCTGTGGCCCGAGATTGTTCGACATGGCGCAACGTATCTGCTCAACAGACGCCCACGCCGCATTAATGGGGAGCTTGTAATCCCATTTGAGAAGTTTACTGGTTTGCGAGTTAGTGTGGACCACTTTCGTATTATCGGATCACCCTGCCGCATGCTACTGAAACCGAAACCACATGAAAAGTTTGGTAGCCGCGGCGAGCGCGGAATATTATTAGGTTACGATTCTCATGGTCGACAAAATACATGTGTTTACAGAATCTATCTTCCCGCTTCGCGCAGAGTGATCTCATGGGCGGATGTTACCATTATGGAACCATCCCGGCGGCCACTGCTGTGCGCGCCACGCTTGAGGTCAGTTTTGGCGATTCCTGATGTCAGCGCAGCCGCCGAGCAGCAGCCGGCCACCCAATCAAACTTAAGGTCTCTGGACGGCGATACCGATATCCCGCCGGCCAAGCCGGCTTCCCCGTCTATTCCCAATCGCCATGGGGATGGTGTCGACGTACAGAGGCCGCAACCTCCAGGTGCACTCACTCCTACACCTGCCGATGCATGCGTGCACTCTCGTGCTGATGATGTACCCCTATCCCACACATTTCATCACTTAGGGGGCGTTTCTCCTCCCGCAGGCTCCCGAGTATCTTCCCGCACTAATCGGGGAGTCCCTGCCCCACGTTTCGATGGTTCAACTGCGGCGGTTGATTACCGCAACTATATGAAGGAGGTTGCCGCGGTAACGGGGGACTGTGATGACCTTCTTGAAGCCCAGCGCGCAGAGCTAGCTCGCCACTATGACGAAGCTGTTATCACGTCATCATGCGAAGTTCCTTGTTATCAACACACCGCCCCGCTATCTCTGAAGGAAGCTCAGCAACGAGATGACTGGCCGTCGTGGCAAAACGCATGTATTGAAGAACTTACGGCATTTCAGGCCAAAGGTGTGTTTGAGAAATGTTCTCCACCACCAAATACTAAACCGATCGCCTTAAGATGGGTGTTCACATATAAGCTTCGTCCTGATGGTCACATCGAACGTTATAAAGCCCGCCTTGTGGCCAAAGGCTACACGCAAAAATACGGTGTTGATTACGTCGAAGTGTGGGCGCCAACTGGCCGCATGGCGGCGTATCGAGCTTTGCTTAGTCACGCAGCGCACCATGCATATCCTGTGCAGCTGCTTGATTTTAAAACCGCTTTTTTAAATGGCCCCCTCAATGAAGAACTATATGTAACACAGCCGCCAGGCTTTTCGGATAACTCTGGCTGTGTTTGGCGGCTACATCGTGCCCTCTACGGATTAAAACAGGCTGCTAATGCCTGGCACGCAACCCTGGTTCATGCTTTGAAGGATCTCGGTTACAGAGCTAGCTCTGTGGATCCCGCTGTTTTTATTCGTACATGTTCCTCGGGTACTATGATTCTTCATACTCATGTTGATGATTGCGCGGGGACTGGACCTCCTGCGGAGCTCTTAGAGGACTTCGAGAAGCTTCTGAAGACATTTGATGGCAAACTGCTTGGAGAAGTTGATGGGCAGGTATTTTTAGGCATGCTGCATAGCCGTGACTGGAACAGGGGGACAATCAGTCTATCCCAGTCCCGACATATCGAGCGCCTTCTAGAAGATAACAACTTCCACAACTGCCGCTCACTTGGAGCACCAATTGATCACAAGGTGTTGTTACACCTTTCAGATGAGACAAGCACTTTTGAAAACCCTATGTTAGCTAATTTTTCATCAATCGTTGGAGTTCTAATGTATTTGTCTAATTGCACAAGACCTGACATTAGTTTTGCTACATCATCACTAGCTAGGTTCATGGCTAATCCTTCCGATGCCCATTTGATTCAAGCTAAACATGTGCTTCGGTACTTAGCGGGCACTCGAGAACATGTGTTGACCTTAGGACATAGAAATGACCTTAGTTTATCAGTGTATGGTGATGCTAGTTTTGCTGCATGTCCTGATACTAGTCGTAGTGTTTCTGGCCTGGTAGTTTTAATGTATGGATCAGCTATTCATTGGAGATCAGTACGTCAAAGTTCAATAGCAAAGTCAACAATGATAGCGGAATACTATGCAGCATCTAGTGCTGCAGATGAAGCTGTCTATTTTAGACATTTGCTTAGTGATTTTGGATATCCTTTAGGACCTGCATTTTTGTATTGTGATAATCAAAGTGCTATTGCTGTGTTGAAGCAACCAATTGTCTCCGATAAGTCAAAATATGCTGAGCTACATGCACATTATGTGCGTGAGAGAGTCAAGAGAGGGGAGATCGTGGTGAAGAGTGTTCGAACAGATGAACAAATGGCTGACATCATGACTAAGGCATTAGTTCCAGCAAAGCATCAGAAAGCAGTCAAGTATTTAGGTTTAGAATGATCAAGCATGCGCAACAGGGGGAGTGTCGAAGATGCATGCGCTTCTGTTTCTAGAACATTCAGTTACTTTGCTTGATTAGGTGTTTTATAGCATGCCACCTTGATGGTGGACTTGTCTAGGATATAAATTGATTGATTGTACCAACACATGGTACTGGTTGATGTTAATAGGTCACTAGGACGACTATCATTGTAAGTCGCCAGTCAAAGGTAAACAATAGATCGCAACGAATAGTTTATATAATAGCTTCAAACTCTACGCAAACCCCCGCATTTAAGCACGCATAGTCTGCTGAAACTACCTGCAACGTACTCTACGGGACCTTGTACCCCAGGCCCGGGTGCCCACACACAAGCCTCGCACAGCAAGCATAAGAGATACAACATACCAGGATTGTAATTGTGACATAATCTGAACCATGTAGACGCCTCGCTGGAACTGGCGCGATCGTGAGATCCCCAAGACCGATCATCACCTTGTTTGTTCTTGTACGCCTGAAGGTTAGAGCATCCTGGGTACTACTAGGTCTAGCTAACCATCAGCCATCCCAGCTGAGTGAATGAGTACGCAGGTATATCACAACTGGCGGATTTTTGAAGAAAAACTGGCTGTGATTTCGTTGTGCATGTGCTTTCGCTGGCACAGCTTCAACAGGCTGCTCGAGCAAACTATTCAGGCCAACCTCACCATGAAACTGGAGAAGCTCTTCTAATGCAAACACGTATCTCTAGACAATAACAAGTGTTTCAAGCACAAGGGAACCACAGGTATATAGTGTAGAACGTATGCTTGTTCACTAAGATACAGCATATGTTGCTTGAACAAATGACCTGCAAGTTATCATCAGTCAATTGGAACTATTGAATTATCGTCTAAACCTAAGCCACAGATTGCGGACAGACTCACACCTTTGCAGTTCAGTCTAACACACAGCAAGCAACATATGCAGGCTTTCAGTAGATGACGGAACCACAACGACGTGAAGTCATCATCACATTTCTGTTTCTTATATCTTATTCATCAGTACTCATTCATCAGTACTCTAGGATTGCGCATTGTCGCAAAAATCCTATATTGGCCACAGGCACACAAGATCAATGCATGCGGAACATGATACTAATAATGTAGCACACATACAAACTAGGGAAATGATGCACTTATCCGTACACATTTCCAACATATAGTACCACATCAACACTTTCGTTCTTCGAGCTTCGATGGGATGGGACACTTCAACTAAACTTTGATTTTGTCCGAAGGAAAACTCTGCTACTTTCAAGACAATAGAAGCTGGGCTGTTAATTATCATCAGAGGTTGAATTGTTGTCAAGTTGCTTGTTTTAGCACGGTCCATAACTCCATTCTTCAAGTGAGACAACAGTAAGGTCAGAATGCTTGTTGAGCAACAGAAGTGTAACTCGTGCGTCCGACGGTCGAATTGTACCCATTATAGTGTGTGACCTAAACAATAATGTTGCAGCATATTAGGTCCAGATGCGGGACATTTTGAGAGTGGCCTGAAACGCTTCGGTCAGGGCTAGTGGGGCTCTCCACCCCACCAAGCAAAACCCGTTGATTCTTGATCACGGCTTGGGGAGGCTCACAAGTAGTGCTGATCAGTGGTCAGCAGGGTACCTCGGATTTTCTGTTACATGACCTGATTCAATGTAGAGAAATGAAAACAAATTTGTTGAGAATGGGTCAATCGCATGGGCTCTTTTCATCTTTCCCTCACGGTACTTGTTCGCTATCGGTCTCTCGCCGCTATTGAGCCTTAGATGGGACTTCCACCAAGTTAGGGCTGCATTCCCAAACAACCCGACTCTGTGAAGCCGGCCCTGTGGAACCGCCTGCGACGCGCCGACGAGGTTCTCACCCTCTCCGACGGGTCAGCGTGGTCGCACTAGTGCGAGAAATGTGACCTCAAAAATCGCGAACTGGAGGCCAAATCAATTCAACTCTGCATCTGAAAGCCGGGCTGCACAGGGTATATCTTTTGCAACATTAACGCTGCTTCTCTGCGGAGCTCCACAGTGATCAAACTGCAACTCTCAACAGCATTGATAGAACGTCTTGTGATCTCAACCTTAAGCTTATACCTGGGCTGTTGCTTTTGTACCTTGTTCAAGATGAATAGATGGTGATTCGATTTTCCTCTCGCGAAACTGCAACATGGGGCTAAATTGAATATCAAGGCTCTGAAGAGCCTACAAGGGTATGTCATAAAGCATGTTGCGCAGCAGGTAAACTGTGTGGCTTGTGGACTAGGTTCTCCATCAGGTACGTGCCTGAGTGAGCTTTTCAAGCTAGCTTAAAGACCACCTGCTAGTGGAACATTGATAAAATTGATGTTAATTCACCCAGTGTGCATAGAGAAGTTACAATAACATTGGGAAGAGGGAGCCAATTAGTTGTTTCGCTTAGCAACTCTGCTGTCCCTCGCGTTCACAGTGACTCTTCACTGATATTTCAAGGTTCCCTGACAGGCGGTATTGTAACCTGACAAGCGTTTACAGCGAAATTGCAACTCTGAGCTTGGAAAAATTTGATGCTTCGAGATTAAGGAAGAGGAAGCCAGATTGCCGTTGACGTTGCCATTGTGCCATGTTCACAACCACCGTCGAGTATGGAAGCCACTCATTGTTGATGAGAACGCTCCCTCTGGGTGCATGACAAATGTAAGAATGTTCTCTGTGACGTGTGCAAGAGCTGTCACCTTATCACGGAAAATTGTCTTAGAAAACACGATACCTACTTGAACAATTATCAGATACGCCGAATTCTAACGTGAACGGTGAAAGCGACTTACTTTCTGCACGTATGAAAGAAGATTATACTTGTGTCTTCGACTTTAAAGATTTCTGCTTCAATCAAGCTGTATCTTTTCGCCTGTGCCCATGATTCTCTTTGAAGGGTGGTAGCTGTCGGATATCGACATTTAATAACCTCGCAAACAGCTCCTCAGTCACGACCCCGAATGGCCTCGATTTCACGCTGTAGAGCATCTACACTTCGTCTTAAATAAGGGATTATCTGCAAGCTGGGATTCCATCTGAAGCGCACCTGCCTTGAACCTCACTCACTCCTGGCTTGATGCCCTCAGGGCATCCTTCAAGGAATCGGAGCTACCACTAATGACATAACTCGATTTTTAAAGTTCACTATAGGCTTGGAATGTCATGCACCGTTCCCCTGTATCAAGGGTTGACCCCCACTGTCTACATGCCAATACAACTGCACTGGGATGATGAAAATCTGCATTCAATCCCTAGTAACCCAAATTCAAATCCGACCTTATCATTAATTCATGACATTCGCATTAGACACCCTAGCTTTAACGTAACCAGCGCAGCAACGTACAGGTGCGACTGAAGACCTCGAATAATTGAGCTACCAACAGGCAAGGAGCCCGAGGCTGCCTGCACTCGAACATAAGAATGCAAAGTTATAATAGTGTTTACTGACATGTGTGACCGGATTTGCGACAGTTGTGACAGACTTCCCGTCGAGTTTGTCCGACATATGGCCCATTCGGCAAGTATTCATGTACGTATACCCTATGTATACCCTAGGTATACCCCATCTTTTAATCTTTATCCGGCATACATTATTTTTTTGGGGCATAGGCGCGCATGCGGGCGAGAATTCGTCGACGCGTCATGGGTGCATCTGGGCGCGAGCGTCAGACAGAACTCTGGAGGCTATAGAAACGCAACATGAGCACCATTTCCCGTTTTTCGGTACTTGGAAAATTTTGACTTTCCTTCTTTGCAGCAAATGGTTCAGAGATGTGGAGTCGTCGTTTTTGTGTGAGGGTCACTCGCATGCCCAAAAGTTTGTAACACTTTGCCCTTGTGCTCGAACACACATTCATAATGCACTTTTGAACACAAGAAATCACATATCATCAACATATCCCGGAGAGCTGTGAGCAGCGCGCGAAGGCGCTCGGAGGCAATCACCCATGTTCGCTGTGAGCTCAAGCTTCCACTCACTGCATCTTCCCACACGCACCCGCCCTGACCAAAGCGGTCCATAAAATTCATATCGGATTAAAGATACGTAAAAGGCACGCGCGAAGCGCTGGCCTAGAACGGCACTTAAGTGAATTTGCGTCAATACGAGTAGAGTGGTGTTACATAGTGATTGGAACCTTCTGGGTTATTTCTCGTGACAGCTCATCTATACATATTCTAAACGATTGCAAACAGTAATCTACAGAGTACATATGTACGAAAAACATGTTCAAAGCCGAGAAAGCCAATCTCTGTTCGGCGATTCCTTCCAAAACTGCGGCCAGGTCGATTGGATACTTTCTCTGTCCTTCAGACTGTTCACGTACTTCAACAGATGGGGAAACTCAGCAAGTGTTGCTCCACCACGCATGGCAAACAAGCACGCAAGTACGACATTGAAATCTGCCAAGGTGAGGGCTTCGCCAGATATGAAGGTAGGGTCCTCAATTAAATAACTCTCCCAGAATTTCATTTCGTCGCGGATTTTTTCTACTCCTTGATTAAACGCGTCCTGAATGTGAACCCAGCTCGCTTAGGCGAGTCTCGATATGTAATGTTTAACACAGTATGATTTATTTGATTTGAATGCGGGATAGGTGTGTTTGACGGAACAAACATTTCAGGGCGACGTTCTGGTCATAGGGTCAAACCTGATCTGCTTCGGTTTTCACTTTATCAAACATCTTCATCCTCATGACAGGTACGATAGCTTTGAGTAAATCCGCTGATTCGTGGAACCTTTGGAGAGCGTGTGCGCGCTCGCTTGCAGCAGCAGGCAGTAGTGGAATCTCCGGGTAAGCGTACTCCAGATATTCCATCACAGCAAGGCTATCGTTGACTACAACATCACCATCCTTGAAGCTGGGCATCTGGCCCCGCGGATTGATCGACATTACTTCTTCATTCTTCATAAAGTTTGGCGCCGCTGTACTCAACATAGTCGGACTGACGAAATCTATGGCAAGGTGACATCGAATAAGCAAACACACTCTATGGCTCTAGCGTAAAGACTGATGCCGAAATAAACAGTTGCTGCAAGATTTAGAACCTACCTCTATCGGTTACCATCAGTTTACTGGTGAAGTCAAGCTTTTTCTCCTTGAGTGTTGCAAGTACACGCCAGCAAGGAACACTGCCCGCTATCCAGTACACAACACGCCCCGAACCGCTCATATTAGAGACTGTGACGAAAATGTGTTTCAACACTAAGACTATCTAGCGAGCCCTCAAGTATGGCTGCTTTTCGCTGATGCCGGGACCGCAAGGTATGTTGATAAGCTGTCAAGACAATGGCTAAGGGATATTTATACTCTTACAATAGCTCAACGAACGTTATCCCAAGATATCTTCTCATCATTCTCCGCGCATGAGAGAAATATAACCAGCTGACGTTATTTACGAAAGGTATCATCATCAACGCGTTACACATCCGCACTGCAGTAAACCCCGCTACCCACAGTAACCAAATCGTGCTTGTTTCACAGCAACCATCTTGAAAAGGATTTTGAAATGAAATATCTTCGATGGTCAGCATGCCTTTCAAGTACTAAACCGTCAATTGTTCGGCTATACGTATTTCTCTTCGAGAGTTTACACAGCTCGGCAACACCATCGACTTCGACACCACCATAAACAATAATTCAATAGCAAACTCTATGTACACTTATTCTGGTTTACATGACAATGTTGGTGCCGCTTTGCGAGTAGGTCCTAACGAAGCTCAAACGAAGCAATGTGCATCGTAGATTTAGAGTCAAGCGTAGTTTCAACGGAAAGGCGAGAGAACAGGCTGTTAAAGAACTTTGTAGCGACGAGTCACCTGTGCTCTATGATCATGGGGAAGAAGAATGGTAAAATGGTTTTGCAAACGTCAGAATGTTTACCTGGCTTTCAATATGGTTCGAGCCTCTAGGAAAATTCAGGTGTGGTAAACAGATTCCCAACGAACTTGAATGTTATCCTTGGAAAAGAAGCCTTATTACCATCTCTCAAGTATTCTCAAGCAGGGTTTTGTATGTGGCGGTAATGAGTAGGGTATCTCGCCATGTAGACTTCCTTTCAGGATAATAATCTTGGAGGTCAATTTCTGTCACTACTTGTTCAATTTCAACTGATTTTTTTTTTTTTTTTGGCGACTGCTCAAGCATTTGGCGAAGAGCTGGCTTATATCTTCAATCCCAAGAGTCCTTTGCTGCCATTCTATGGCAAAGTGTCGAGCAATCATAGAAAACAGCGCTCTCACAATCCCGCTACATGTGACACAATATCACATGGTGACTGTAAACACACGAGAATCGTGTACTCTAGTCCTGACCGGTGCAGAGTACTTGTTTTTTCAATTGATGGATCACTAGAGCGTGGACAGGAAAGCTGACAGAATTGTATCAACGATGACTACCGAAAGCGGATCAAGCATGCCAGTTTTCGTTGCCTCCTTGTGTCAACGAGGTACGACAAGGCCAGACTCACTGGCACAGACAAACTCTCTCACTAGCGCATGACGATTAAAATAGCCACTACAGCCAGCCACAATCGCAAGGGTAAGACGTGAGAACAAGACGCTATTAAAGGAGCATCGTAATCCCCAAACACGCACGCATGGAAACCATCTCTGCACCACAAAAACTCTCTCTAGTGAACTCTCTCAACCATGAGTTCGCACAGTTGCATCACGTTGATGTGAGAAGACTGGATCACTTTTTCACTGCCCCTGTGCCGAAAGAAAACTGGAAGCAACACCATCTGATTGGGTCACGTTCAGCCGAAGAAGAAACAATTGCGAAGGAAGCAGGGGTTACTGTGGTCCAAAACTGCGATGAATCTGTGGATGAGTCCAAATCTGTGTTATCGAACTACTAGCTAGCTTATTCGGTCAACTTCAAACTCTGAGCAATTTTCCACCAAGGAACAACTGGGGCCCGACAACAGAAAACGCGAAAAAAAGGAACACAATTAGATCATAAAAGTCGCCAATGAACCAGATCTATAGTGCACTTTTGTTGCCTGATTTCATCAATAAAACCGTTGCTTGTTGTATCCCTACGCCTCGGAATTACTTAATTGCACTGGAATCGCGCTTCCGAACGATTTCAACGTCCGCCCTATCCCAATGTGCGAGTCCTCGCTCAAGCTAGCGGGCTCACTTACTCCGCCCCACTGCAAAGAAGGTACCGCATCTATTTTTTTCAGGTACGGCTAGCGGCTGAAGTTGTGGGTGGAGCACAAAGTGTTGCAACTGGCCATGCACTGTCAGCGGACGAGAGTCCAACCGGGCTGCATCACCATCTCGATGGACATGGCGCGTGCTCAACCCTATCAGCTACCAGTCTTACATTGATAGTATTGCAGAGCATGCGCCAGGTAACTTGAATTAGACTTTGTCTCCAGAAATCCATCTCTCGGTCATCACGCCAACGTCAGCGCGCCGTGCGACTGCCCATCCAATCCACTTCCACATTTTGACAGGTCGATCCACACCAAGCTCTGTTCCTAACTGACTGTACGTATCCCCTCAAGTAAGTTTCAGACATGAGTATTCGAAATTTGCTCCAGAAAAAGGCCTGGTTTATGCCCGACACGACTTGCCCACTGTCTCTACCACTCCGCCCCTTAAAGGCGCCACCGTACTAAAGTTAAAGTTCTTTAGTTACATGTTGCCAATTAGTTCCAGGCCCAAGCGCCCTCAGCCGCTGTTTCAAGCGACATTGTAACAACAATGTCCGGTTGTAAGCACTTCATGATAATGGTAGTGCCTCTCCCTCTGCATTGATATTGATATCAGCTGAGATGAAAAGATGCTTCCAAAAGATGCCCTGCCCTGCATTTCTTTTCCTGTTGCCGAATAGTTTTTCGCCCCTACCACGTGCTTTGAACACCAATGTCTTCGCGCACTATCGCAGAACGAAATCCGCGTTCGAAAGCGAGAGCTGCAGGAGAATCCGCAGCATTTCTGGAGTTTCCACTGTCACCACGGATTCAGCCCACGCCTTTTCTTTGATGACCTCTAAAACCCGTTTGAACTTTCGAGTCTATCTGTCGCATACGTCCCCGCACATCACAACGGTGAGCGATGCGTCACCAGTTAATCCAGTGGCCCATTCCGGTCTTCCATATGCCAAAACTGCAGGAGTTTTCGCATAATGGCGCAATGGAGACATACCGGGACTGCCACGGCGGTTCTGACGTCACTCCAGTAGCGCTGGAGACATACCGCACACTAAATACAAACTTAGAGCATGTCACGTCCGAGAATACTCTCCACTGCCCTATTTCACGCCCTAAGATGCATATGCACTTCAATCGCCCGCCCTGTGTCTTGTAACTTCCACATGTTTGACGTTGTGACCCCAAATTGTCCTAAATTGCAATTGCTTTCACCATGTTGTGTCACGGGTCTCAGCCTTAACACTCTTGACTGCTACTTCAACGGACATTATTGGCCGTTCTGTCACATGGGGGCTTGTGAGGCCGCATGTCCCCCTAAAAAACATCCCATATCGATACCAGTGTCGAACCCACTGTCGCATGCTGTGCTCAATAACATGGAAGTCCACTCACTAAACAGGATCCCGACTATCCATGACAATGGATATGGTTCTTTCCTTCTATGTGCTTGAAGCTGGATCTCGTAGGGCGTTTCAAGTTTGTGCAATCCAAACTTTTTGCCAGGGTATCTCGAACATCGACTGCCCTATGAAGGAGTTCAGATTGCACAAACTTGCAACTCTCTTCGAAGCCTGTCATCGATCACATGAAAGAAAAGAATCATCGTCACGAATAATCGATATCGCCTTTATTAAGTGAGCTTTACTGTTGTCGACCACAGCACGCGAAAGCGAGTCGCTTAGGTTGGGGATATCCGATGTTGGGGATACAATGTCCCACTCTAATAGTAGCTCCATGCCTCGAGGCTGTGGCACGACGTCCATCGAAAAGTCTAATCCACTGCTATTCGCTGTTCAAACCTAGCGTGGTCGAGGACTCTGGGTTGCATGCTAGATAAGCCCAAGTTAGTGACATCAACAATAAACTAACTCAGCAGGGTGCTGCCGGGAATCCTCGGCATCCATTTGTGTCCTCACTCAACAGACAGAACCAGAGTCTCTGGAATGTCAGGTGAATTGAGGCCCATTCAACAGCACAACACGCATGAGACTGTGTACTGTGATCAGACAACTATGATCGCATCCACGTGAAGGTTTGTTGTTCCGTAGGAGCGTTGGCTATTGAGGTGAAAGCTGGCAAGCTGCCGGTGTTCACAGAACCGAGGAGGCAGGCTCACCACAGTTTATGAGGTCAAATCTAATCATTCTGTAATTAGAATCCCAGACACGACATCCCAGAATGTAAAGGTCTTACATTCGGAAGCATGTCGACAAAACAGTTTAGCTGTGAGTGAGACGATAAGATGATTGTTTTATTCACAGAGACATCAGAAACATGCAGTTTTTTTTTTTTATCTCTTCATTCAGTCACCATTTTTCTTGCAGCAGGAACAGTAGAAGCTGATTTTGTTGTGCAGAAACCTGCCAATGCACCCACGATACTGGGATGTTGCGCAAGTTTTGTGGTGTTGACTGCAACAGGACAGTTCTGGTGTGTGCAGGGCATACGAGTGGTGGACTTACAAGAAGCTACTGTGTGTGTTACAAAGAACTATCCATTTGCTCTGGTGCTCTCACACAACTTCCCTGCTGAGATCTTTGACCAATGCATGGCGAAGCATGTATATGTCTGCAGCAAACTCAGGGCACTCATCAATGCAAGACGTCTTGGAGAGCTTAATCCTGGTTGTGGAAAAAAGGATAACATGCACCTTGTGCTAGCTGCAACATTGCTGCAGGGTAGTATTGATTTAGTTACTTGAAGCCATCCTTGCTTCATGAACTCCTCTAGGGCCTTCCCACACATGGTTGTAATTAGCTGTCCATTATGTACCAGCAGTCAGCAGCAACATACATGTTCATTGGCCGCTGTTGGTGGATAATTTGGACACAGTTAGGTCATGTTGCAGTGCTCACTACTTGTGCTTTGTTTTACTTACTGTTTCCAAGGCTCCCTTTCTCGTTGTATGCGCTGAGAAAGACATCCCTCTCTGTGAAATTGACGTTCCTTCTCTCTAAAATAAACAATTGCCTGCAAAATTATGTACCATTGTGAGATCATACGCAGCTGTACAGCAAGCCATAATTTTCCCCCACGGAAGCGTAATGTCTGACCGGAATATCATTTCACGGAACTTCCAGGATTTTGCTACTGTGCGAAATCCACGCATTTCACGAAGGCTGGTCTGGGATCTATCAGCTTACAGAAACTCACGACGAAATTAATTATGGTATCCTCAATGCCAAGTCGTAGTCCAACGATGGTTGAGCGTACTGTACACAGACGATACAGTCCAATGCAGAAAAGTTTCTGACCAAATCCAGGTGGCTCTCTTACACCGTAGATATAAAATAACCATTAGCCTGTACACTGAAGATTCATCCCGGCATCCATATCGACGTAACAACATCGACGGGAACGTGAGAAAAGATGCAGGACCTACAGTGTGAGGTCAAGAAGCTACTCATGGTACGAGATATGCAATGGTCTATCTCACATCCAGTTGGATAACTTCGTAGTTCGTTTATCGTCCTGCAACTGTATCGAAAAACACATTGCCTGGCTCATCTGGGAAGTAGTTGGGACGAGGTCTCCACCCATTGAAAATACAAGACGAGATCGGAACGCAGGACGAAACTTTGCATGTGTGAAAGTTGTAAGTATTGTGGCTGTATTGTAGTAACTAAGCCAAACACACAGGCTCACTTTTTAAGTTAAGTCCGTTGTTCAAAACGGACCACGCACTATTCCACAGGCGAAGGTACGAATTGAATACATTTCACAGTAGAACTTGGAAAAGCTTTCAGAGTAGATAAGAATGACAGTAGCTCAGACAACAAACAAGTGGTAGACCACTGCAGTACATCATGTACCTGTTAGATACAACAGCTCGATTGCGCAAAGTCGTACTGGCTTCCAGACCCTGACGCAAATGGGGGATCTTAGATGATTCTATGCAATTCAATCTCTGATTTTGTGTAGAGGAATGTGTTGAGATTGAACTGCTTGAGGACGCAAGTTCTACCTCGCAACAGGAAAGGCTGTGTTGGAGTTGCAACAATCAACATCTTGTATAAGACGTCGTGAGAGCGACTTGATAGTTTACACCACGTAATGTTATACCATGAAGTTCTTTCGACATTGGTCGGCTTATTCCTAATGGAGAATATGTGACTGATTCTAGCGGTATAGTGCTATGCTCGGGATCCCAAATTTCCGGTGCCATGCACATCCAGACGCATGCAGCTGGACCTGAGTTGAAGACCCAGCCATGAATCTGGGCCAAGGCGTCAGGATTCTCCAATTACGCGGAGACGTTAGACCACGCTAGGTCTTGGGACGTAGCGGGTTTCGTACGGTAGATTGAAGGTTTATGGTGCATGTATTCTGTAAGCAGCAACTTACATCAGGAGTGACCTGAAGAGCTCGGAGTTTATACGATTTTAGCTTTGGAACACAGTGTGGTGAAAGGGAGTTTTCACGGTAATTATCATGGAACGAGGTGCTCTATGGTGGTATTTTTGGGGGTTCAGTTGAAAGACTTGGATTAGCCTGCGGGTTGCATGCCCATCTACTGAAGAGCACTATGATGAGAATCCTAATAACAATTTTTGAGAATGACAGCATTTTCTTGGTTTTACAATAATGTAAGTTGCCATTCGTCCCATTTTGATTCATTTTCGCTTTCCATTTTGCTGAAGTCGCGGCTATGTCTTGTTCAGATGCCAAATCTACCTTAGCCTTGGCATATTACACTAGCTTACATAGATTCCATTTAGTTTGTACCGCCCTCTCTTGATTGACAGCTTTGATGACCGGGGTTTTCGATTGGTTAAGATCGCGACGGACAGAAAAGCACACCGTTCTCTCGCTCGTGCTCTAGTCTTCACATGCAAACTGGATTGCAGGGAGAGTTTATTGATGCTTCGTTCTCTCTCTGGATCAAGTTTTCCGTCACGTTCCGCCCCTAGATAAGCTACCAGTCATGTCTCTGAATAGCCTTGTGGAAGCTTTAACACCCACGGCCTCGATATCAGCGCAAAAACATTCGTTTGATGAAGATAGTGGCAGTGGAAATAGCTCACATTTGGAGGCGCTTACCGCAGGAAACCATGTGGCAGGCACGTCAATTGACAACTTGCTGCTGGCTTCCAACCCCATCGCTGTCCAGGTAGGTCAACACATATTCTCAATCACTGTTTTCCTGTGCCTCATTTTCGCACGATTCAGGCACGTCGAAGTGTTCCGCGCTGATGGCGCAAGCAAACTTGAACAAGTGGAATGTAATCTGTGACGGTTGTATGGGTACATGGCTACCCATCTATATTTCCTTCTTTTGTTGCTTACAGTGTTGTTACCGCCATGGTTTACTGCCCTGGTTGATGGACGGAGTGCGTGCAGGCAATAGAGGATACGATTACGCTAGAAGACTTATGCCACCACTTGTCCACAGTCAGTCGTGACTGCATAGTAAGTTTACCAGCTAACAATCCAATAATCCCAAGATATACAGCTGCAAAGGGATCTGAATCAGAGCTGTCTTCCCGTATCGGAGCTTTGCCCGTTGCAACACCATCAAACTGGCCAGATGCGAGACGTAATTCTTCGCTTAGCATGCCAGTTGCATCCGGGGATCTCCCGTTTCCGAGTACCAGTGCTCGGGTGTCGCTCGACCCAGAAGAACCTGCGCCGGGGCCCCCAGTGGCTGTACCTGCATCCTCAACCTCGTGGGGGAATGTAGCTATGCGGCCAGTACAGCGTAAACTCACAGAGCTGCTTGCACAGGGGTCGCATCAGTGCCCACTACAACCGGTGTATCGGCTCGAGAAGCCTACCAGCGACAGCCCTGTGTACCACATGGCTGCAGGCAGTGCTACCATCTGCAATGGGATTGTTGAGCTCCCTGAAAGTGGATTTTTGATATGCAATGAGACCTGCTCGAAATTGACGTGGCAAGACGTGACGTTCCGAGGTGCGACTGCTTACTTCGTTCCGCTTGCTGCACAAAGACTAACAAAAAAATACAGTGTGCCCCACAAATAAACGGGCTCACTCGTCATAACCTGTGACCTTCGCCAGCTGGCTGCAATCACTCCATAGGTCAGTTATTTCTCATTGGCATTCACCCATAGGTTCATTGTTTTCACAGCATCCACACACCTGCACGATAGTCGTGTCAAGTTATGCGGTAAGGCGAAGTTTTTTGTTGCAGCTGTAGACTTCCGAAAGCTCAGATTGAGGTGTACGACGTGTGTCGCATTCCCTCACGCCGACCCGATGTATCGTACTACATCACCGTTTCCGTCCCCCCCGTTAAAATGCAGCAGTCCATATTTTATTTGTCTAGACACTCATTCACTTGAACATGTGGCGAACCCGCCTATCCATCGATGTAATGATGACCGCACATCCTTAGCTACCTTAGTTGTGTTGTGTTCCTATCCCATAGCTTATGAATCGTCCAAACGAACGAGGTATAATTTGTTGAATTCCATTTCGTGCCGTTCTTGATCAAGATGACGGATGAAGCGATTCAACTTCCGGTGTCGCTAACGTTTGATAATTCAATTACAAACAAAGACTGTTGTTTTTTCAGCTTTCTGCACATCATGGATAACATTTATGCAACTTACAAGATACTACGCTGAGGAAACATATTGCCTGAAGCTGAGAGCAACAGTGCTTGTCAGGAGACTTGATGTACTGCCCAACATTGTCAGGGCATTATAGAGCATTTTTCCATGATGGTGTATCTTGATTAACTTACAACATTATTCTAACTATGCATTCATTTTGAGTCTCAGATTCGCTCATTGCTGCTGCTAAGCTTACACCTTCCGTCACCATCTGATTCAGTGTTTCAGCAAAGGAAGAACTTTCAAGCTGCTCCTGAGCTGAAATGAATGAGCTGTAAAACTCTAAACTTTCACTATGTCCCTGCCCCAAATGACCTTAGTTTAATAAATGCAAAGATTGTAGCAAGTGAATAACTCAGTATGTTAGAGCTCAACATGAGGGAAGGTATCTCACACACACCATTGTCTGGTTCGCACTGATAGCTCACAAAACTGACTGGAATCTGTGAGGATATTACAGTTCTTCGTGTTTCACAATAGAGAGCAGTTACAATATATGTGGTCACCGTGCAATGCAAGCAGAATAGGTGGAGATCAGCAGTCTGTGCACAGCCCCCGTGGCGCTCCCGTAACATTGAAGCCAGAACTATCCCAAAATCTTCAGCCCAAGGTCTGTCCTATTATCAGGTCCCTGGTAGTCACTCACACAGACACTTACGATGTGCCCTCGATACTCAGTACATTCAAACTCCAATAAGTTGAAGCATGAATTAATTGAACATCTGTTTGATTGAAGGAAGCTGACTAATCTTCTTTAGGTTCCCATTCATAAGGGACCCTTCTAAGCCAACCCTGTGGTTTTGGCGTCCATTTCATCAAATGTTGAGTTTTTAGCCTTTATATGCTGTCTCACTTGATGAATGCACAAAAATTGCAAAATCAAGCAGCGTTTACGTGCAAATTCCAATTGCCACTAAACAACTTCTGTTGTAAATTTACATTAATTTAATTTAGCATGGAGAACAGACAGCCTCAACATGGCCAGGAACAGGCTAGCCACATACATGGTGAATGCACTTCGTGCAGATAGCCAACTGAACGGAGCACAAGGGTTGAATTTGCTCACTGGAGCACTGTTCTTTTCGTGTTGCTAGCTTAGCATCGGTGACAGCACCAGCTTTCCGGAAACCATTTGCAACCAAGCTTGCTGCTCGAAAGCACGACGCGTCCACCATGTGGCCACGAAGATCTCCCCAACCCATGTCCAGAACCGCACGATATCACCATTTTCATACGATTAACAAGTGTTCTGTTCCATCATATTCATTCGCCCCTCGTGCCCGAATCCTTGTTTGTCGACCATAAGCATCGTGCGCACTTGCTACAAGTTTGACTGTACTGAGTCCTTATCATGAGGTAATCCACGTATCCATAGAAGATACTTATGGTCAAACTTGCACACAATCCCTACCGGCTTGTCCATCTTTTCTCGTTCGGGTGCCACGGCCCCTCAGGCTGGGGTACGCACACCCTCTCTAGAAGAGTGAGTATTTATCGTTATCTTTGGATTCCCCTTCCTTTGCCCTAGTATTGATCCTAGCCTTTTTTGCTCACGAGTTCATTTTGCCATTTCGAGACCCCCAACCCCTTCTCGTTCCCTCGCTCTAAATTTACAAATGCAATTAAAGCAACTGATAGCATCATACTCGGGTACAGGCAGTTGACTAAACTGTACATTTCTACGTAGTAATCACAAAAGGGGACGTGCGCTCCTTGTCGGAAGCCACGCCCTATACTGCTCGCTAGTGATCCGACATAGCGCTGAAACAAGTATCTATTGCCCTTGATGAGAGAGACTCGAATATCCTTATGCACGAATCTCACAAACACTGCTTTTGACATGTTTCCACTAGCGCATGCACATTCTGCAAGTTCCCTAATTAACCTATCAGCTGGTGCCTCTAACTTCCCAGACGTCTCCACACTAAACGGAATGAGCCTGTACCCTTTGTCCACTCTTCTTGCATGCTTTGTTCGTTTTTCTGCATCCCATCTATCAGCTTGTGAACCTGCCTTTCTTGCTTGCTGTACTTCTCAGGGTGGCACTAGCTGGATGGATTCACCACTGAGGCGCCGACATTCAGAATGCCATTGGGCCATCATTCCCGCACCCTTGCCTTTGCAAGACGTTCAGTCCCTACTGCATGGATATGCGCAGAAATTACACCTTTGAAGAAAGACAGAAATGACTCGTCTTTGTGGCAGAGGCA
>JAULKQ010055600.1:0-24053 GCA_032356285.1 Smithsoniella earleae | reverse complement strand
TGACTCCAGAATCTGAAGTGAAAGGGCATTAATAGCCGCTCGGTAACACAGTCATGGACGATTAGGATACGAGCGCAACCAGAGGGGTCGATCTGGGGTGCTGCGCCTGTTCGGATGTTAATGCTGTACATGTTCAAACTTAGGATGAAATGCATGTACAGAATCGGTGTTCACAGTTCACTTGCGTCATAACAAAGAAGAGTTATAACCGCTTTACGGTTCACCCATGTTCTTGAATAATATCCCGGTGCCCCGTTCAAATCCGCGCGTCGAGGCACTGAAATTGACGGACGTGCTCGAGATAAGGGGGTGTGTTCGTGGAACATTCTAGAAGCTTCGAACATGTAGATCGCCAGTGTGGAGGTGTGGAATAGCTTCACCCACGGTGCCCGTGAACGAGAATCTTCCAGAATGTTCTGACGCGCGTCGCCAGTTCATACATTCCGTACTTGCGGTTGAAACGCGTGGCCAGCACCAATAGACGCAAGGTGTGGAAGGTGAGAAAGGTGTCTGCTTCACAGATAAAAACGCTTCCAATGCCCCTGTAGCCACAACGCACCAGATATGGAGGAAAGGATCGAAATCTTCATCTTCGCTCAGCAATCCAATAGTTCTCCAAGTGAGCTCGGCGCGTGACTTCGGATCGTCTTCCGGGGTGCCCCCGTCGCCACCTGGACACGCCAAGAGCAACGGTGAACATTCAGGGTACCGCATAGAGGCAGATCATCGCACAACACCCCCTGGACACAATCTCGAAAGCTCATTCGAAATCCGGTGACTTTGAGGTATCGCGGGAAAGTCCCAACGATGGTACTGAAATTCGAAGCTTCGCGAACATTCCTGAAGCTTCCAATCTCACTTCTGACCGGAAAAATGCGATACACCCAAAACGAGGTGCTACCCTGAGCGCCACTGGGTTGACTTTATCACGAAAGCCTTTATCAGCCCTTTTCCGAGACAACAAGCGTGTCTTGAGAGCATGCACGTATTACCATAGTAGATCGAAACTTTCGCCGCGTGACCGTATCCTGACGCGGTGCTATATTACGTATTCTCCTAATTCAAGTTTTAATACACATGTTAACACCTGTGCTCTAGTCGCAGACCTGACAAGCCGCTAGAGAAAGACTCAATTTGTTCAACAGTGCTCCAGATTCATCATTTAACACAACTGACAAGCTAAAAGTCTTGAATTAGGGATACGTAATATGGCCTAGCATCGGATTCTTTTGCGCATGCGACGGAAATAATGCTACAAAAAACTGTAGCCGCCCTTTGTCCCGGCAGCAAGTCATCAGAATGGAATGAATATTCCTGAATATTCTTGCGGTACCCGTTACCCCTTGAAAATGATTCCCGATATGCAGCTTCTCCTGCAGCTTCGCCATCTCTGATGATAGACTGTAAGCCACCTTTTTTTCGGTGATAGCCATTACTGTTTCCTTCCACCACTCGCGATATAAAGAGTATTGAAAAAAAATTCTAATCCTGCGTTCCCCGTTACCCCACTCCAACCGGGCGCGAGTTCGACAGTTACGAGGGGCGACGTGCGTCGTAACGTTCAGTTACGGATCGTATTACAGCAGACTTCCCGGCGCTTCCAATTCCGTTACTGAACAAATAAGTCCAAACAGGTCACAAGTTAATTCAGGCCTGCATCGCAAACATCTCCAAAACGGCGAGAAGACCACAAAGAGCGCGCTCGCAGCTCTTGTAATACAATTTACAATTGCAATTACGATAAGCTCCGTGAAAACTAGTGAAACGACAACGGAGCGCTACCGCAAAATTATCCAGTTACGTAGAAACGGGACCCGATTCCGATTTATCCGCGCATGCGTCATACCGTAGTAAACACAAACCTTTTTTCCCCCCTGTCCACCAGTTTTGGCGCAAAAAGAAACCATTTTGCTACCCCGGGCCAAAGCGACGGAGAGCCGAAAAACAAAACTGGGGCCGCCCGTTAGCCTGCCTGAGTGTGATAACGCTTCCTTGTGATTTCGGTTCCTTCTCTTAACTTCTATCAGGGAAGACAATAACATTGTTGATCACCTCGGAGATCCGAACCCTTAAGCGCCTGCATGCCACCCTTCCGATTCGAGCACCTCTTCCCATGCTCTCATCCAACACGCGCCGGTGCTCAGAACTCCCGCCAAGTCGCCAGGCAGATCCGAGTCGTGCTATTCACGCCGGGAAACATTCCCCACCGGTGGCCACTCAACTGTACGCCGTAAACATTACGTCGCAGAGTACATTCTACACCGAATGCACTGTATTCAATACGCGCAACGCTTTGGAACGCATGTACGTACAACAATACACCACATGGCGCTGGCTCCGGCGCGGGTGCGGCGATTCTCCAGGATAACGTGCGTCATAGATCGAAGGTTTCGATTTACTGCGGTAGTTTCAGGACTGCGCGCCGTTCTAGCTCGTGCACAAACGGTGTATCACGCGGGCCGACCTGTAAACGTTGGATCAGTAGAGGCTGTTCAATTTTCACTGCAAATTCGGATGATATTTTACAACCGTGCCACACCGCTGGCAAGCATTCGGGTCACCTTTCTGCCATTTATCGTCGAATCTTACGGCAGATGGGGAAAATCAGCAGAATATCTGATTCATAGCGTGTGTGTAAGTTGTTACTGAGCTTAACCTTGTGAACCCGAACGGCCCCTGGTAGCCACTCATGCCACCAGCAGATGTGCGACTCATTCAGCTCAGACAGAATCGCACATATCTGAATCAGAATACAAAGAGTTGGCCTTCGCCTTCCATGCTACGGGTCAGAAAGAATTGCCCACCAACTTGGATGCAATGGGCTGAAGAGCAGCCTATCCATTGCACTAGGGTACGGCTTCTTTGCCGCCTTCCCTGAAGTTTTTGGTGATATCGAAAATACTTCGTGAATACACTTCCCGCAAGATAAACCCCAACGCAACCGCAGCTGTCTACTTTGTTCACACTCTCCTGATCACACATCAGGAGTTGTGTACACAGTTTTCAACATACATGACGGTTCCCCGCCGGGAAGAATCAAGTATACTTACTACGGCCCGGGTCCTGGCTTTTTGCCAGGCCCCTGGTAGCCACTCATGCGAACGCTATTGACTTGCTCTCGGTGCCTTTGTACTAAGGCCTTTCCAAACGGTATCTGCTTCCCTTAACTGGATCTGGCTAATTTAGCTAAGATATGTCAAGTTAGTGACAGGTTTTAACAGTGGTTTGCGGCGACAAAAAGCCTAGTTCGCCATACAGTGTGTAAATTTCGATGTATCGAGGCCGCTGTCCCCGTCAGAGCCCCGCCAGCAGCCTCTCACAACTGATCTGAACAATCCTGAATACGGTTTGCGAAGCTTTGAATAGAGCACGGTGATCCAAGTCCCACTCCTCTTAGAATGGGTATACTCACCGAACGTACGCGTTGGAGCTGGGTGGCATAGGGCAGGGGTGCAGGGGTGGCTTCAGGGGTGTCACACGTGTTGGAGATGGTCACCGGCGGAATAGGTGCGACAATCCATTTTACTTGCTACCTCTAACACGGATTCTCTCGTAGCGTCGTAACAAGCCATCCCATGGGGTTCAGGGCGTTCTACCTCGCAGGTTGATTCACTGCTTTTCTCCTTTGCCCACCTTTGCTGTTATCACAACAGGTATGTTGCATCGCAGTGTGCTTCTCAGCTTGACGACTGATGTTTTGTAAAGAGAACAAAACCTGATTAACTACTGACTCACTCATCGTTGTTTGATGTCAGATTTCACCCAAATAAAAGCAGTGGAAGAAAGTTTGTCCTGACAGGCACATGCTTTCCAAGTCAGTTGATATAATCATGAAATGGAAACTTTGATACTGAAGTAACCGTTTTGATTCTAGGTAGATTGAGTGATGCCCACACTGACGAAAAGCAAATCACTCACCTGACAAAATAAACAGATAATTGAAAAGAAAGCGTTCTAGGTAGGCAAAGGTAGGCAAAGTCAAGTGTATTGGCGCAGCCACTAAGTGGCGGATGAGCTAGCATGAACAACGAGTAGCGCTTCTCAGAGCACTGCAGGTATAACACCAGACCAAGTCTGTACTGTTTTGATATACACCGTTTCATTTGACGTCAGCCTTATGAACTGCCACAGAGAGGCTCTCATGCGAGGTGTGATTTGACGCATATTCCTGCGCTTTGAAACTATCATCGAGTATCCTGGACAATACATCTATAGTATCTTGTCAGAGAACTGCGTTGATCCCCTCAACAAGCGTTTTGTCAGGCACACAAAAACCAGAGATGTCTTCATCATGATTTATGCACCTTCTCACAGGGTGGTGAAGAAATTGTGATCTTACCTTTTACTTTTTTCACGGCACTCGTTGCAGGTAAACCCCGATTTTATTTATTTATTTATCTATTCTGCCACTGGGCTACAGATGCAATTACAGCAATTTCAGGCAGCAAGCCAGCAAGTACGCAGTTGACACGACTGAAATGTTGTGCACAGCTAATCACAAGGCGGAAGCTGCGCCCCTCGGTGAAGTACGTGGCCGATCCTATGGCGTAAAGGTCCGGAAAACCGCTGGAAGTGTAAGCATTTTGCCCGTAATCATCAAGAATGGACCTTTACAATGGCGGCCAGCGCCAATGGAAGAGAGGAGGGAAGGCACAATGGCATGAGGCCCCTGACTAGCCCAAAATCGTCTTCCTAACGCTGGTCCAACCCAAAAAGGGGTAATATTGACAACATGTAGCGCATGGCACACATATTCGATTGAAAAAAACAGTTTTCGGACAGAAATTGCGTCATCATGGGCCGAACGCGGTACAAACTAGCATTGGAATTTCGCAGGCCGGTCGGACAATGATTCTGGTATTAAATAAGGAAAAGCGTCAGTTCAGGCGGCGCATGGGGCGGACGCTGGCGCAGATTTCGAGTCACTACTCACTGAGTAGCAGTCGCGCGCACAGGTACATTCGAGCTGTAGAGTTTGACGCTGTCGCTTCACAGGGTTGATCACAGGGTTGATCACAAGGGAAGGAATGGCTCTGACCGATTGAAAAACCTGATCTGACGAAGCGTGGCGCATTTCAGGGCATGAAGCACACGGTGTCACATTTCTGCCGTTGAGTTACAGATGCAAATGAGGCGAGTTAACACACCAGCAAACATGCCGCTGACTAGAGTGAAATATTGAGCAAGTTGCCAGTTGTGTACAGTACTATTTCCGGCGCATGCGCAAAAGCACCCGACGCGGTGCCTCACTACGTACTCCTAGTTCAAGATTGAATACACATCTTAACACTTGTGGCCAATCGCGGGCTCGTCAATCAACAACAAGCCGCTAGAGTGGGACTTAGTTTGTACAACAGGGCTCCACAGCAATCATTCGGCACGACTGGCATGTTCAAAAACTTGAATTAGAGGTACGCAATGTGACCTGGCGCCGCATACTTTTGCGCATGTGACGACAATAATGCTGTAACAAACTGTAGGCGCAAGATGGGAATTGTGTTCCTTGGTGGGGCGAGGGCTCACCCTTGGCCACACCATGCATCTGCGTGGGCAGCGTGACGCACCGCATAACTGTTAGCCTTTAAAACGAAGCCGTCCACCTCGAAAGGGAGGCTATCTCTGGACGCTAGAAGCTGTTCGCCCGCGGCTATCGCGTCATCTATACCACGGACAACTCTCCCATGCGCGACCTGGGTTTGGAAGCCAAGGTTGCCGAGTTCGGCGAGAGCTTGCGATTGCCGCGTTATCCCGGGTTCCATCGCGCCGGTACCGGTGTGGAGTATCAGCTCAAACGCGGCGAACTGTAGCCGCCTGCTTTTCGCAGCTCCGTCTTCGACCAGACGGACGGACGCCGCGGCGAGGTTCCGCGCGTTGGAGAATTCATGCAGCCCCTGCTCGCGCCTCTCGACATTCAACAAGTCGAAGTCGCGTTTGCCGATGAACACCTCCCCTCGTACGGAGAACCTTCGGTACGCCGGGGATTGTCGCGAAACGTCAATACCGGCAATGTACGGGACGTTATGGAGTACGCTTTCTCCCGTTTTCCCGTCCCCGCGCAAGGCTGCCTGTACGGCAGCGAGCTTGTCCTTCTCATTAGAAACAAACGGGATATGAAAACTCCGAAAGTATGCAGAGTTTATCTTAACTTGATGACACAATTTGACCTGCTGGTTTGCTCAAACCCCGGTCGAGGGGATGGGAAAAACAGCGCACATATCATCCATCTCCCAGACACTGACAGAATCTAAGATACGCACAGCACGTTCCAGTCCTATCTAAACTGCTAAAACACTAGTTATCCAGCCAATTTGGGCGATGATGAATACTATTGCACTCGTAAGGAATCTAACTGTAGGGTGGGCCAACCACACCAGATGATGCAGTCTTCAAAGACTTGGTTCGAACGGAGCTTAGTTGCTCATTAGCCAGAGCCAATTTTCGGCCGTTGTACGAGACAAGATCACCTTCACAGTCCCTCAGCGAAGTTGTGGATATACTACAGCACCGCACTCAAAAAAATTATCGGATGGGGCATGTACAGGACAAACCCACCGGGCAGTCTGCCATAGATCTCGCGAATTCAGTTGTATACATCAATAGGAAGCTCTTTTGATCTTGCGTTTCCATATTAAATTATACGCGGCCGCGGGTTCTGTGCCTGTTATATTGTATTGTGCTCACGTACTCGTTTCTTTCGGTCAAACCAGTGCTGCTTTGAACCATTGTGTTGCTGCGCTTACCATATCAAAGTTAGGGTTTTTGATCAAATATCATGAGTTTATCATAAAGTCGATACTCAACATGGGTTGCGAGGGTTTGCATAGAGATTGTCATCGTGCAAGTGCACTTTTACTGGCGTGTAATCCTGGGGCTCGCCCCTAGGTGCAGGAGAACAGCGTATGACCTTTCAAGCCTTTATTGACCTTAAAAAATCTAATTATGGCAGAAATAGTAGCTCAAGCTCCGTGAATGGTGCCGTGAGGGCATCATGTAGGGAGTGGGTGAGGTTTAAGGCGGGAGCAAGCCAATAAAGAAAAGGACCGCTCGGCTAGCGAATAAATCTCATCGAGAGATATTTAGTTATAATGAGACAGCGGAGGTACCTCCTGGGCTACCAGCAATAAGATGGGCTAGCGGGGCTTCCACAAGACAAGCGACGACTTCCAGCCCACCCAAACAAGGCACCAAGTGCAAGCAAATTGACGAGTGTACTCAAAACGCTATAGTCGATGTTTCCACTAATTTTATGGAGCGCAGGAGTCGGCGGAAACGGAATTTTCCAAGCGCGAGAATCAGCATGCTTGAACAAGGAGATTACTGCTGATCATGTATACGCTGACCTGAGTGTACCTACAGTCTTAAAGTACTGAAATTTATCATGTACTATAAAATGGGCTTGATTAATCGTAAAACAAGCGAACCAGGCCATTAAAGGTCTCAATCCGACAATTACCACCCTTCAAGAGTGACTACGGGGAGCAGCGGAAGTATACAGCGGTATTCGAGCAGAAATCGTTCAAAGTCAAAAATACAAGTATAACGTTTCTATGTAAGCACAAAAAGCCCGCCGCGTTCACTGTTCACACGGGAATCGGCGTATCTGATAATTGTTTGAGTACGGTACCTCTCCGCCGCTGAAAAACAATTCCGTAAATCCACTCAAAATTGCCCATATCTTTCTATGGTCACGTTGAATTTGTGTTTCATAACCATATGTCGAAAAGCAATACCAATGCTGCCTCGCTCAACTGAACATTCATGATGCTATTGGATATTAACCCCCAATCATTAGAAAGATAGGTGAGACAGGGGCCGGTGGAATCTGGAGTGCGCCCATCATTAGCTCGCAACCTTGCAGAATACTTCGGTTTGCATCTGTCGTCACGTGTGCACACATCGATACAGCATGTTCTGCGGGGTTACGGATTTACCTCTTCACATGTGCCATTGACGAACGTTAATCGTAAAGTCAAACCATCTATTTTGGGCTCCAAAATAATTTCGTCCAAGGCTTGACCCCTGCGGCTTGTCCCATCCTTCAAGTGGGGAATGATGCTTCTTTCCCACCATGCTCGTATCTCTGACTCGCTGTGCCCTGCCGCAAGGGACAGCAACGGACCTCCGCCTTGCTGTGTATGCGAGACCTTTGTCAGAGGGGACTTCAGGTCTACTGGCGCACCCACCTTCGGCCTGGGAGTAAGACCATCACTGCTCAACTCGCTCCCGCTGGGTTGAAGCTCTTTGTTCATAACATCGAATGTTGCGTCTGTCACAGCGGACTTTCCTATTGAATAAGCAGCATTTAATTCTTCAAGCTGTTTCTCTGACACGATGTTATCTGTACCCAGTCTTATTTCAGGCTATAGACAAGTCGAGTCGGGCGAAAAGGTTTCGGGATCATACGCTGCACATCAAAATCAACCGGAAACGTTCTTCGCGTTTCGACTGTTCTCGCGTCTTTTGTACTAGAGCTAGTGTAGTGATCCGACTGCAAAAAGCGTCTTGCTTTAGCACCGCATCAGAAGATATTCCGACTGCAGTACAGTTCACAATTCAA
This sequence comes from Smithsoniella earleae, assembly GCA_032356285.1. NCBI lineage: Eukaryota > Viridiplantae > Chlorophyta > Ulvophyceae > Smithsoniella > Smithsoniella earleae. The sequence continues at coordinate 15,496 of JAULKQ010055600.1, read as the reverse complement.
ATCCAAGTTCGCTTGCGAGAGTTAACCTGTTTGTCATCCTGCCGCGCAGCATCTCTGATTCGTCTTTGCGATTCACTCCGTTCTGATCTCAATTCCTCGTCATCTGTGGACAGCCATTCTTTTACTTTCAGTGCTCGCTTTGGACCAATTCCTTGAACTCGCTGTAATTCTGAGACGGGAGCTTCCGAGATAGCCTGAAATAATCGGAACGCAGTTAATCTATGTTTCAACCAATTGGTCGCAGGAAAGGGTTTCACCGTTGCACTTGACGGTGGAGGACCCACTACGCTGCGTTTTGCGTCAATGATGCCAATAGAAAGCATTTCAACCCAAAGTTCGGGGTTACATGATTTTTAGGAGACTCACGCTGACTGAATTAAACTGTCGAATTAATCTTGCCTTCAGGGCGTCTGATATTCTCAACTCACTCCATAACAGTGCGAGTGGTTTACTCTTGACAGCCTGTACCAGATGATGTGGTCACGTGTGCTTCTGTTGAGCTATTTTTCTTCAGATATTGCCCAGTACATTGTTCAGGGGTAATGACATGCAGGAAAGCGCCAGAGTTGTATTGCCACGTACCGGTATAGCGCCTCTCACCACCATTAAGCATGTCTTACTTAAAGCTCAGTTAAGTAAGCATTCTGATTAACTTATTGCAAACTACACGCATCCGCGGTCGGCCTAATTCACTTAACCTTCACTTGAAGCTGAAATGTCTCGCCTAAGCCCTGAGGCTGTGGTACATGCGGTATTGGTCCCTAAAGTGACTCTTGTACCTGTTCTAAGCGCAAATTCTCGAATCGTGTCACGGTACTAAATTCATTCAACAGCACATTGTTGTAAGATATCGCAATGATAATACTCCTAGTATCGCCAATCGAAGACTGTTATCATGCTGTACATGATTCGGGAGAAAAGAGACCGTGGAGCCCCAGACAACCTACTGGAGGAATTGAACGTGTGTCTACACAATGCGGGCCAAGAAGTGACAGTGAATTGAACAGTTACACATGTAGGCCACAATCGAGCTGTGGTTGAATACTCGTAACTTCCCGTAAACTGCAACTTCAATATAAACTGTATAAGCAACTCTCATTCAACGGTGAAAATGACGCTTTCAGAAGCGTAGTTTTTCCAGCCTTTCAGCAACGATAGAATAAAAGTAAACAAGTGATTCCTTGCTATAACCCCAACCTTTCCAAACATGTTACCCCTTACTGCAACCCAAACGCAGCTGCAGTCCTCTGCTGAACCCGCTTTCGAGCTTCCTCCCTCTTCACGATTTCTTCCCTTTCAGCAGGGTCTGCAATTGCTTCTAAATTCATGGGCCTTAGGCGTTTGGAACTATTGTGCGGCTGTGTTGATTTTCCAGCAACACCTCGCATGATCTCTCCTTGAATAGGCGCTTGGTAACCGCCAAGATTTGCGATGTTACTCGGCAATTTGCCTTTGATCACTTGCACATCTATAATGTTTGTTTAACGTATGCCAAGCTTCTGGACATCATGACTTGAAGATAAAAATCATGGAATACGGGAATGAAATCATCCATACCTGTAAACTTTCTCTTGTACTTCGCAGCTTCCGGAATGGCAGGATCGCATGTCCATTTTGGTGGATCACCACCGTAGTAAAATCCTGTGCTTTCGTCAAAGTAATATTTCAACTTACTGTTATACAAATATTGGGATTCGCTACTTACTTCCCATTTCCCTAGTTCTTTTCGAGTCGGTGGTGGGGCTTCAGAGGGAGTTGCCTTTTCCTACATCAATAACCCGCGTTCACCAATGCACTATGCTGCGTGTTTCGAAAGCTATCCATGGCCATGTCAAAAATCAACATCGTCGTACCCGCTCTAGAACATCTTTCTGATACGCTTTCTCAGCGGCATCCTCAATCTTTTTCAGCTCCTTTTCAGTTTTCTGCTTCTCTTTTTTCTCGGCTTCCGCGTTCTTTCGAAGCTCGCGTAGCTTACGCTGAACGTTAAGTTTATGCTGAGTTCCCTTCTCATGATTTGCTCGTGCTGTCGGTGTATCTTGAAGCCAACACTTACAGAGCTCGCACCAGAACTTTGCTTGTGACACCCAGTACTCCGTCATTAGGCACCGAAGTCAGACTCCAACCAAATAATAACTTTATATTACATTGGCTTCCACAGATTGCGCGTGCTAGGATTTCTAATTCACATCACTACCCACGCTTGTGACAGCAATCAACAAACTCTTATCTTTTTCCCACGTGCTGATGAGTGAAGTGATGGCATACTCGATATGGCTGCTTGAAAACCAAGTACGTCCTCGTGTCACAAGTCACATTTTATTTCCACCGCATCCACTTAAACGCATGCTTCGGAATTGAAAAAAATTGCGCACCTAAATCTAACGAGCCATCGTATTTGATACACTGCCTAGAAATATTTCTTTCAACATGGGGCGATAGTTGCAATGCAAATTTTTCAATATGTGTTTCCTAATTTTCTCTTTTCTTGATAGCGCTTCCTGCATGGCAAACCAGACAACCCGCGGCAAAGCAAAGACATTCAGAAGCATGCAGCACTGGCTCTCGTGCGAGGAAGTTGTATTCACAACGCAGTGATCAAGGGTGCAAATTCCAGTCGATCTTGAGACGTACGATAGAGCACACGAGCCAGCTGATTCATTCTCGTACCGAGGGCGATTATGCTTGTGAGAAAAAAGTTTAAGCAGCACTTGTCAGATTCATGAATGAGAAAATCATTTTGTGTTTCATTTTTCATAGGCAGCTGATGCTTTTCCAAAGGTACTTAAGGTAGACAGCGTAAGAGTACAGGCCGTGGTTTCCAGTAGAGATTCAATGCTCCATCTTCCGACAGTTACCTCAGCAATCAGTGACTCTGATCTCTCACGATGCCTTCGCTTGAGAGGTTCTGTCAGATGTGGTGGCCATTTGAATTTACAGTCGCTGTGCTGAGATTGAACAAATCGTGTGCAAGACGAACTGGATATACGAACTGGACAAGCGGGTTACCTGAACAAACTTTCTTGACCTTTCCACACATAAAACCCGACATACCCAAGCCACAACGTACTCAGGATTTAATAAGGAGATACTCATCGGATCTTTCCAGATTAAGAGCATGTCCAAGTATTTCCAACATCAAGCCCATCTACCCCTTTCAGCAAGTAGAATCTCAAGTTACTGGGGGACAACATGGCAGATACCATACACAGAACGGATATTGTTCAACACCCAAAAAAACCCCATGCAAAGTAAAATTAAATGATAGGCTCTACACGAATTGTAGTACAATTCAAGCATATTTGTAGAGAAGATGATGTCCTAACATGTACCTATTCTTTCTTTTATTGACAGTACGTGTAATTCTTGGTCGGTTACTCTTAGTGCAGTTCAGGGTCCTCTGAAAGCATTACCAAAACACTTAAGGGTTTGTTTTTACAGGGCGTCTGGCTGTTTCACCAGCAAGCTGGTCATGTGGCAAGATTGTCATTTGAACACCTGGCATTACTACAGGGGCGGGACAGAGTTATTGTTCAAACGATCTTAGCGATTAAAAGGGATCATTAATTCACAGTTGCAATGTCAAAAGCAGGCTACCAAGCTTGATCTATGCAGATCTAAATCAGAATGAGGACGGTTTGCTGGTTGCAGATACTTGTACTTCAGCAAGACTAACAGGAGTATTGTTCACGGAACTGTTACATCTTGTGAACAACTGAAGAGAGATCATACGTACAAAAGCCGTTCTGGGTCCATAGGCTCCATAAACTTTGCCGTAAATGCATTGAGTGAATGATTATGTGGGTTCGCTCGATGTCACAGTGAAACTTCGCGGAGCCACACAAGACACATCATCAGACATCAGCACGTCATGCATGCCATCACACGCACCGTACAGCTCTACGGGGTGTATTTTTTATGCTATAGCAGGGCAGCCTCGTGGCAACGGGTAACCGCCCATAATACGGTGGTCCAGCGTGTCTACGTGCAGCGCTGACAAAAAGGCGCCCTTCGAAAAACTGGCTCTACTGGCCGCCGATTCAGATCAATGCGAACGGGCCGTGGCGGGAGCGCCCGGACGTCCACGCGGTTAAAATCATGTTGGAGGGGATACGCGTGTCTCAGATGAGGTTGGGAGAGTGATGGAGGCGTCGACGGCTTTCACGCTTTCACGCCGCACGGCCAGATGTAACGTGTGATAATACGAGATTATCACAGGTACATATACGACAAAAGTGTCGGACAAGCATCGGAGTACGCGAGCAACTAAGTGTCCTCAGGCGCGGGCGCTCTTGGGGATTTGTCACATAACGCAACGACAACAGTATATAGATAGATGATGCAACAGTATGATGTAAGCAACCACGCAACCAACAGCAGTGTGAAATGGAAGCCTGTCACTCTTGATGATCCTCATCACAGAGCGGGCTAGTTGTTTTATCACAGATCTCGCCATTCACCTCATTCGAGATTCTTCCTACAGCGCGTGTCGGAAATCAAATCCCGTCCAATCTCCAACATCCTGTCGAATATTGTATTACTGTTCCACAGCTCACTTATCCAAAGCGAACACCGTAGATTAGTCACTAGTCAAGTGATTCCATCGGCAGTGTTCACGCATTACACATGCATGGAGATGATCCGGTTACCCCAATGAAATGCAGTCAGTTCACTTTAACTCGGCCTACGATAACTCGGTTTCACGATAACTCAGTCTCGCGATTACTCAGTCTCGTCACACTATAACTCGGCACGGTCAAGCAGTCACTGCTACTGTCGCAAGCACACTGTATTCTGAGAAAGATCATAGAGCGAAATGTTATGTCGTGGAATCATTAGACTTGCCCAGTTTAACTTAAACACGCTTTCTCAACACATAGTTGTTTTTTTTCTGCTCTTCGGAAATGACCTCGACTGACAACAAAAGGCAGCAAAGCTACACTTTCAAACTCTCCGAGAAAGCGTGGCTTCTAGATTTAGCGAAAAGAGATGAAACATTGACTGTTGAAGAGCTTGCAACAGAGCTAGCTAAGCATGTGAACGATTCTAGGGCCAGGTCGTTGAATACAGTGGGGCCGCCAAAACGTAGCACAGGCAACGGATTGAAACGTTCAGAAAGCAAGCTCAGAGAGCAGTTCCAAGAGTACGTGTCACAGAACATCGGTAGATTTAGAGGTGGCTTTCTGAAGCAGTCAGGAGAAGCGTGTGACACAATTCACGATCTCAGGTGGGAAGATTTACAATAGAACGCACTAGCATTAATAATATTGAAAGTAGATAAGTGTAACTTGACCAAAATCCAAGATGCTTGATAATTGACACTGCATACATACCCCGCTCTTTCAACGTTCTGTCGTTCGACACATCCAACGTTATAACTCGGCCAGAAGCATTGTCAACCGGAGATGCTGACTTACAGCGAACTGGACAACTCGGCTTCTCTATAACTCAGCCGCAGACCGCTGAAATTAGGGGTATGAGTTCAAGTGGAATGACTGTATCAGAATTTCGCTGTCCCGTGTCGGTACCTAAATCACGCACCTATCATTGCGACGCATTTTCGCGTGCTGTGTTAAATAAATAACTAACACGAAAGCCCACTTATGAAAGACAGCCCCGACTGTTCGTGGCGATAGATATGGTTGTTCTCTTCTGTGTGACAGAATATGGGTCTCGCAGACTGTTTGATGTTCATGTTGTGCAATTACAACTTCTTGATAGGATAGGCGGTGTTCGTGTCACCCCTACGAAAAAGCATATTCAGGCATGTCACCGCTACTCTTGTGGTTGAAATGATCGAAATTTCAATACCAACCACTGCCTGGATTGTCATGCAGCTTGTATTTAGCTAGTGGAAGGTGGTATGCTCCAGGTCATACAAGAGCTCAATGTATACCTGATTGTGCATAGTTAAAAATGGCTCTAGGGAAAGAGGTCAAGTTTCTCGGTGGAGGTCTCTTGCTGCGGTACCTTAAGGACGTTATTTCGGGTTCAGCTCGCAGTTGGAATGTGGTTTGTTACACTCGCAGACTCACCGCTACTCTTGTGGTTGACACAGCCAATACATGACAAAAATCACTCGCAGGTCGGAATTTCAGCTCCTTGCTGAAAGCCGTGCCCACTATTCGTAGCCATAGCCCCGACATACCATTGGAAAATGAACCTTTCGCCTCGAATCAAGGACACACTAATCTCTTTTTGTGCAAATCGCATGAATGCCGCTTTTGTAGTATCCCTGCCAGAACTGGCACACTCTGCTAATTCTCTAACAAATTGGTCAGCAGACCTGCTTAATCTATCTTAAATCTCAATGATAAATGGAACCAACCTGTATCCCTCACCTCCCCTTCCTGCATGCTTCCTGTGCTTGAGCTCATCCCTCTTCTCTGCAGCAGACCCTGGTGTCTTCCTGGCTGTACTCTGTTCTGTGAAACCTGCTGGATGCACTACCGACACAACGTTGACTATGTCATTCTCGCGACATTATTGATGTAACACACATTCTTAAGCAGACTGCACGCAGGTTCTCAACAGCTTCACGTGCTGCATTTTAAGTCCCTTGATAGCAGCTGTCCATGGGCGGAGGATGCCCCTCAAAATGCAAAAGCATGCTGTTTTTTAGAAAACCTTTTAGAAAACAATCACGGTATCGCTCTTCCGCATGCGGCTCAAAGCTACCGTGCTGGGAGCCTGTGTTAGCCCCGATTCGATAACTTTTCACAGAAGCAGAAGTCGGATTACCCTACGGGACGCACACCGGGCCTTCCACGGCAGCTTAACGGGTGGCGAGAGTAGCCAATTTCGGCGTTTGTAGTTCTGGTGGCGTTCGCAAACTTGCGCGAAGTTCAGAGCGTTCCAGAATATTTGCCCTGAGTGGGTGTGTGCTCAATGGAGCAGCAAGACGCGCAACAAACGTTATTGATAAATCTACCCCTCGCGTGCATGTTGTCGAAATCAACTGTATATGGCCTTACTAGCTAAAGCAAGAATATCGATGGAATGTCAGCTCATTAGAGGTTGAACGTTCGCTAGACTAATGCTCCAATCAGCAATGTAAGTTAGAAACCTGTGTTCGCAATCAATAAGTTAAAGTAACTTTTGAACTTCATTACTTTTTCAAGGTGTCTTGCGCCACAGTGTCATTTCCGCGGGTTGGCAGATCCTGAACGAAATATATCCTGAAGCAAAATGCACCGTCACCTTCCAGTTTCCAATCAAGGATTAACTTTTCTTGTTTACAAGCTTACGAGCAAAGATGTTTAATCCCTGATATAATTTTCCTTCAACTCCCACCTAGCATGTCGGCATCTGGAACAGAGCACCAGGTCCAGGCAAAGAAGCACAAGGGGGAAGAGCCTGTTCAAGTCCACATAACGAAAGAAGTTGATTCTGATTCAGGACAAATTCATCTGCACTCTGCCCTCCAGGACTGTATAGTACAGAGGAGCTCGTTATTGCGTGGAATATCGGAGAGTGCCGGTGCTTATTTCACTTCATTTGCATTCAACCTGTTAATCTGAGTGGAGAATCGCACAAGTATTGATTTTTAACCCCAGCGTCTACCTCTGACAATCTGTAGTATGTCTCAACAGGATGAATGTATATAAGGCTGAGATTCTTGGTGTGCTAGGAGCTTGTCCGCTGCCTCTATCACAGCCAGATGTGTTCGCTTGGCTGTCGTTTGTGTCACACAATATAGAAGGGGAAAGACCAATTCATGGGCCAGGAGCAGCTACTTCTTGTGCCAATATCTCAACTGATGTATCCAAGCCAGCAAGGGTCATATCGGTGCGATTACCGGCTACTGCAAACATAATCGGGCAGCAAAATGTTTTCACACTAAATTGTTCTTATATAGGCAGCCGATTTCTTCGGAGATACGGAGGCTTATAATGACGCGTTGCGTGAGCTAGCGTACACCATATACCCTTACCTCCACTCCCAGCTGGACGGAGAAACAGATTCGTCGGAAATTTCTAGATGCGGTACCAGCACAATTATACAGACGGCAATGGACGAGGCGTTCCTCAGCGAACATGGAATGAGTCCCATGTGCAAGGTAACCTGAACTCGTCGTCACCTGCGCTGCCTAATCTCGAAACAGCATACCACCACTGAATCACATGAACTGTGTAGGTTTTGCTCAATCTGCCACAGGATGTAGCTAAGCAAGTTTTAGCCCTGACCCCGTGCAGCTTACTGGAGTTGGTGACAGCATTGCCACCACCGCTCCATGCTCTTGCACTACTATCAAGATTAACGTCATCGAACTGTGTCACACTCCACGCATTGAGCAATCCCCACGGGCCGTCAGGAGGCTGCGAACCGTCACCCATCATCGCCCTAATACCCAGTCTACTGCTCACGGCTAGGCAGACAACTTCCGTCACGCTCGACAACTGGAGCCCCACCATATCGTGCACACATGCTCTCGCGGCATGTCTACCTCACCTCGAATACCTCTCCCACCTCTCCATTCGTCACAGCTTTATTAACCCTTCGAACGTGATGGTCTTACTCTCATATCTACCCAGTGTGCTTAAGCTCGAGTCGCTGGATCTCACAGATGCTTCGATCACGGTGACAGAAGCACAGGGTACTCTAGCTCGCACTATTTCTCAGCTGACCTGCTTAACTTCGCTCAATCTTTCGCACAACCCCCTTTTCCAGTCGCCTGCTCATCGTCCATCTTCAACAACGTTGGTCCATTCCTTGGCCGCGCTGCCCAGCCTGCTGAACTTAAACCTAGCGTATACATATCTCCATACTCCAACAGCGGTTCTCCTGTTATACGAGTTGTCCATGTCTGGATGTATGACCAGTATCAACCTCGAACGGATGAACGCAAGTGAAGAGGCTCTTCACGCCGAAGTTCAAGACTGTTTGACTGGATTACACAATCTGAAGTCAATATCGTTATCATGGGACCGTCTTCATGCGCCTCCTCCACCTGCCTGGTTCTCGTTTCCAAATACACTCACATGTCTAGTTTTCAATCGATGTTTTAGTGCCTTCGAAATTGAAGGTTTTGGTCCGATTTTGTCTCAGCTGACGAATCTGCGCGTTCTTGACCTCAGCGACAACGAGACGCTTCTCCTGGATGGCATCCCGCTGCTTTTCGAAGCTCTTACTAGATTGTCCTGTTTGACATCTCTCAACCTGATGATGCGGAGCCCCTCACAGCAGATGCTGAACACACTCGACAGCATTCCCAGCCTGTCAACATTGCAATATCTCGGGATTTCGGGCTGGACGAATGGCAATAATGCTGAATTAAGCGAGGGGATCCGTCAAACATTGTGTCGTATTACCCACCTTAGTATATCTTATGGTGCATGCTCAAGGCACGCTGTGAACCAAATTGGTCGTCAGTTGGGTCAGTTGCCATGCCTTAGCAGACTTCAGCTTCATGGGAGGAATGTAAGCCTGCACATGCTGCCTGTTGTCAAGCACTGTGGGTCCAGTTTGACCTGTTTGGAGCTTCTGGACACTACAGAGTGTTCCATAGAGTGTCGAGATCTGTGGATGCAACTGAGGACTGTTCAGTCCCTGGAAGTTCTGAAGCTCTGTCTTGGGACACACCGCTCCAAATGGAATGTTTCTCTCCTCACTGAGATGCTTCTTCTTCGCCGCCACTGGCCCTATCTTCATGAGCTACATTTGGATTTGGGAAACAGCTGTAAACACGATCTTGTCGACGGGATGTATATCCAAGGAATTGTGATCCGGAAGTACAGTAGCCGGTACGTACGGGGATTTATACTCTGACCTTTATTCTGTAACATGTTGGTGAGCGATGAGATAGCAATTATGATATGCCCCGTTCACATTTTCTAAACAAATGGCTAGCACGGTAACGTCCATTTCTTCAGGTTGCTGTTGCTACCACCTTGCATGCGGATTAAATGCCAATAACTTGTTAGTGATTTAGGCCGCGGATTCATTTGGAAGCCAAAGAAATTCTATATCCAGTCACAGCCCGATTAGTCTGATAAATTCGTTTGATCATATGCTTTGAACAAGAAGCTGTACCTTGCAAAATTGGAGAGTACAGTTTTCAACCGGTATCGCTTCTGTACCTTTCCCGGCGATTCATACTTCTCTACAATTTTTAAAATTTCAGCGTGGTCTTTTTTTTACGAGTGTTGTCACAAGAGAGTTTGAGTAAAACATTGCGAGGGCCTGCAGCATCACCGTGGTTCCAAAAGCCTTCGTCCCCCTTCATTGATACTATTGAAATATCGCTCACGAAACTCAACGTTTCAGTATGCCAAAGCTTACCAAGTTGGAGAAGGAACGCTTAGAAAGGCAAGCCCGAAATGCTCGCCTTATTCAGAAGCTACAGGCGTCTGCACAAGAACTAAACGAAACTATGGAAAAAAGTATCACAAAATTAAAAGACGATAAGAAGAAATCTGTTCTGAAGGATGCACTGAAAGCTGAAGCATTGGCAAACGGTGGAAGGAAACCGTCAACACGTGCAGCGACGATTGCTACAAGGAGGAAGATATCTGAAGCATTTCAGAGCTCCTGTGAGTCACGGTAGTACAATAAATTAGAAAGTATATCCATCATAAAGTTTGAAGTAGCATCTTTTTGTTAATTGTTCAGGTATATCAGATGATTCCGATGCGGACGACGACAACTCCAGCTCAGGCAGCGAACAGAAGAGTTCGAGCAGTGCAGCTTCTGGCAGTGAGCTAGATTCTCCCAAGCAAGCGCAATTTGTCAGCGAAGTAGCTGCTGAGTCTGAACAAGTCCCTCCTATTAGGGTCAAACCTAATCTAGAATGGAGGGAGCCCGCGTACCATGAAGTAGACATGAAGGTATGGAAAATGTGTTCCAGGGTTACGAAGCATCCAGAACACAATAAACAGATGCTGGCAACCTTGCAGATCGCACAAGAGCTGGAGAAAAAGTTGGAGTCAGTCAATGACAGTAACGTTTTTGATACGAGTGCACAAGTGCATATCAATTCCTTAAAAACTCGGGGGGAGTCAAGATTTGTAGGCGACGGTGGTGACAGAGCAACACAAAGTAAGGAGTTGCGACGTATCAAAAGTCACAGTTCGAAGCGTAAACGAAGCATTGCATATTCGCCCGAGAGTATTAGCAGCATGTTCAACTATTTGGGCGAAGGGAAAGTTACTGTGGGACATTGTGAATTCATCACCGTCGTTAATCGCCTTGGACTGGACATTGATGATGATATGGTATCTGCAGCGTTTGACTTTTTGCACGAAACACCATATTCGGGGGCCTGTAATCGACTTTCACTAGATGGGTTTACACAATTGGTGGCTCATTTGTCTGACGATGTTTGACCAGATTTGACCAAACATGGGGGGCATTTAATATGTTTACACACCATGTTTACAGTCTTACGTTAGCTGTTGACGTGACAATCAGCTTGAGTTGGTGTAAACATTGTCCTCAACACTACTCTCCTCTACGCTACACTGTTAAATGTTGCTAACTGTACATCCATTAAGGAGTTTCCATGTCTGCTGGGCTTGTTAGTCATATATACCAGCTTGGTATATTTTTTGGCATCATTCTCACCACCGGTATTTACTCCTCATATGAATTGCAAGGTAGTTATTTTTCGCATATTTTAGCTGATCATGTACCATAACCCTTGCTCCTTATGTCAAGGTGACCACTGGTTGCTTCGCTGTGTTTGCTGATGGAATAACTTTTGCTTCTGTGCCCGTGCTGCTTTGTTCATTTTCTTTTGTCCACAAAATTTGGTCGCGTACAATCGAAGCACAAAGAGTGTCCATCAGAAGGTCCAGCACACGTTGTACAGCGCTTGTGCCAGTTGCTTCTACAGCTGGTTTAGGTGTGATGTTCAGGGGAAAAGGCACATCCACGTTGAGCTGGAAATTTGCGTTGGCCCTCATCCTACACGGAATAAAAAGTTCAGTCGTTGTCCTCTACTGTTGACCACCTGATAAAATGTGGCCAAACCAGTGCTGTATGCGATGTATATAAAATCTCTCTTGTACCTCCAGACAAGGAGCGCACGTGTCACCTTCCGCCGCGAGAACAACATTAAGCAGAAGTTCGAAACGGTTGTTGCAGTCAAGGTTGTCAAGGTGGTGTGATCCATGAATCTCCGTGTCAAGTGCGGTGATTTCGACGTCTGATTCACCTTTCCTAGAAATAGCGAGTGTGCTTGTAGGGAAAATAAACAAATCTAAAAACCTTATCCTTGGGACCTGCACATTATAACCAGAACCTGCTTATTACCCTCATCGCTTTTCATCAGCATGGGAATCTCACGGACAAAAGAATACCTTGAGCACGAATTCCCCGCATGGTTTCATATCCACACTTGCACCAAGTGGCAGGTCAAACATTGTTATTCGTGAGTCCAAGTTGCCCAAGTATTCAGGAAGGGTGTCTGGACGGCCAACACGGTAGAGCTTGTTGTAATCTGCATCGTAACATGAAGGGTTATGAATAAAATGCAGTCAAGAAATGAAAATGTGTAAATAATTTGAACCTCAGGCAGATATATCAGGGGCTCACCTGCTTTGAATGAACAAAGAGTTCCGTCGCTTGTGTTCAGAGCGAACGAGCGAACATCCCTTGAAGGACAACGGCTCCTCTGAACAACGGATTTCCTTCGGAAGCCTCCTTTATAGCTGTTTGACTTTGGCGTCGTTCTTTGAGTTGATACGTGCACCGATACCATGATTTGAATGCTGTACCCACGTGTGCTTTCAGGCCAACAGAACTAGAATAACAGAATTGGTAATTAGAGGAAGAGTACAGCTGAGAATAATTAGGTAAAATTTAGGTTCATTCACGTCTGCCCGTGGATTCTAGGGACCCCTTCGCTTCAGCAACAGGTAGACGGGTAGTAACACTCAAGACGTCAACTGAACGCAACATACCCGTGCGGCTTGTCACGCACCTCTTCAGCAGCTCGAAACTTCCTGAAAGTAATTATACTCCGTAATATGCTGCTATTGGCACTTTCAGAGAGTGCTCTGTGAGGGAATCTTCACTCGCAAAGGTGCTATGCATGTAGAACTTTCTCGTTCACTGGGTAGAGCATTACTTATACAACTAATGAAGCCTTGCTTTTAATACGAGTCTCGTCGACAGGATAAGTGAGTCGCAAGTCTCTATATGCATCAACATTGGCTTTCCAGAGCCACGAGTTCCATGGTTTGATGGTTGGTGTGCCAAAGGCGTCACGTGGGCCGCAATCGAAGCGTACCAGATTTTACGCATGGAGTCAAATTCGAACAAGCAGCATTAAACGAGAAACAAGAGCAAACAGATGGGAAGTAATTGATATCTGAAATTTAACAGAATCTCACAAAAGCAGCCCGTAGATTTCCGAGGTCAGTTACCTTGGTGCGTTGGATGCGACACATTGTCGTGAGCAGATAGGAATCAATCCAAGCTAGGATCTTCACATAGATCCAAGCGCTAACTGGCAGGGTAAGAGTTTCAACTCTCTGGAGATTGCTCTGGCAAAATGAAGACTTCAGAGGAATCGAGAGGTAGCATCCCACAATACTAGCTTCGAACGTAGAGTACCACAAGATACTTTGCGGACGTCGGAACACGACATAGATCGCGCCGATTTTGCAATTACCTAACATGCTGAAACGCACTTCGATTGTCAACTTCCTCCTATCATCGGCATGACTCAAAACAGAAAAGTAGGGATAAATATGATCTTTCTGTGCCATTACACTTGGAAATTTTAGGGCAGCACACACGATTGTATGTAGGTTGACTCAAAAGCTTGTCAAACTAGCGAAGCTTTCCTTACCTTGACAGGTTTTCTCCTTGCTGCGGCATGCTTACCCAACAGCATTGTACGAAGTTCGCGAAAATGTATCGAAATGGAGAGAACAAGATGTAAGGAGCTGCCCACCTAGTTTCACAATAATATAGCTCTAGTTTAACTCCAAGCGTACACGTGTAAGATTTCAACCTCCTCGGGGCCTGTGTAAGACTATGCTGGAATGTTCTGCTCGAACGGTGTAGCATCTGCATTACAATCACTGCTTCTTAGCAAAGATAGGCATTGCTATACACTTTGCAGCAGCAATTTTAGAATTGTAGTATGAAGATCCGTGATTGATTATTCCAAAGCTTTTTCTTTAGGGCCCCTTCTTCGGCCCTTTGTCAACATTGGGTGGACCTCTCGTGGACCAAGCAAGTTCAAACATGTCGCGTGCCGCGTCATGCCGTGCGCGTGACAGCTCGGAGACTCAACTGTGCACAGAATGTGCAATCTCAACAGTCGTGATTGCTTCACCGTCAATAACGTTGCAGATGCTATCCAAGCATGTTCAGCCGTGTCACTGCTACTCTGGTAGCTGACTCATGTAGAACCAGAATCACTCACAGGACGGAACTTCAGCCCCATGTTGAAACCCATGATACTAATATTCGTAGCCATAGACCCCACATACGATTGGAAAATGAACCTGTTGCCTCGAATCAAGGACACACTAATCTCTTTGTACGTAAATCACACAAACGCTGCTTTAGTGATATCCCTGCTAGAACTGGCACACTCTGCTAATTCTCTAACAAATCGGTTAGCAGACCTGCTTAATCTACCGCAAGTCTCAACGCCAAACGGAACAAACCTGTATCCCTCATCTCCCCTTCCTGCATGCTTCCAGCACTTGAGCTCATCCCTCTTCTCTGCAGCGGACCCTGGTGTCTTGCTGACTGCACTCCGCTCTATAACACCTGCTGGATGCACTAGTGGCACATCAACCTTGACTATGTCTGTTAGTGTTATTACCAGGATGTCACCTCTGCTATCCATCCCTGCTTCTCCTGGCTGGATGCCAATCAGATTCTGGATTTTTGGGCTCCAGTCCACCCTTCTGGCAGCCGTACCGCACCTGATTTAGATGAAGTTGTGGTGCGTGGTGCGGGTGCTTGAAAGGTTGGAGCAGGCTATTGCTTGGTGGGTGGGGGGGCCCTTGTGGCCGCATCAGCACCACAGTTCATCAGTGGTGCCAGAGATACTCCCAGCACAAACCGCAGATCACTCTGGAAGGTGACACTGTCAATCACCCAGTTACCGTTGGTAGGGAGAGTGTCCATCCAAGCAGTAGCTTCTGAGTGCTGGATACTCAGTAGTCGTGCCGGATGTTGTTGGGCATGTTGGCTGTGTGCAGCAGATCCTGGTATTTAGATAGTATGCCTTCCCTCTCTTTGGCTAGAAGTTCGGACCAGTAATGCTGCAGCATCACACCAGAGGGATCTGGTATGTGCTTGAAATGTGCACAGCGGTCCAGGTAGGGGGTTCTGGCATGAAGGGATTTCTGCAGTAAGGTGAACTTGTCCTGCATGCTGAGTGCCAAGCTCACGAGCTTGTCAATCAGCGCAGTAGTAGTGTCTGCTACTGTGGCTGCATGTGCGCGGATAGATTCGGCGCTGCCGATTGGAGTCCCCGTGGCCACGATGCCTTGCCTGCTGTGCTTAACCTATCTCCTGGAGAGACCTA